>CM038794.1:140163405-140303575 GCA_021764765.1 Vicia sativa
TTTCACCTAGTTCCAATTGAATTTGAAACTCAAAAACATGAAAGTTGTAGCTTGTGGAAAGATCTTTCCAAATGTCCAAGAACTTAAAATCCATGGAGGCTAGCTATGTTTTTGAAATTAAAACCAAAGGCCCCATGAAACTTGATTTTCAAAGATCAAAGCATCAAATTATAGGTCATTTTGCATTTTTCTTGTTCTAGAAGCATGCCACCTTGCCAACTTGATCATTTGAGCTGATAAATATCAGCCTAGATATAATTGAGATTGATAGAATCAAAATTGGATAATTTGAGCACATGGTAAAAAGGAAGTTTCCTTTTAAGGCAAAGTCTTTCTTACCCCTTAAGGTAACTTTGATTTTCCAAAAGCCATGGACATTTGCCTAACTTGATCAGAGCCTATTGCCTATAAAAGGATGACATTTCAAGAGAAATCAAACACCAAGAAACTCCACAAAATCCATGCTTTCTTTCACTTTCTTGAAAATCAAGCAATTAGTGCAAACTTGAGAATCATAGCATTTTTTAGTTTAAGTTAAAAACATGGTAAATCTTGGTGTCAAACATGTTACATGATCACTATGGAACTTGTTGCAAGCCTAAAATCAACATAAACAAAGCTAAAATCAGTTTTCAATTTCGCTTTTTTCAAACTTCATAATCGCCATGGAAATCGAACGGACTTTGGCAGATTCCTGAGTTCTAATGATTCAAACACGATCCATATACATCATATGGTGATCCGGAACAAGAACAACAATCAACACTCTTAACCCCATTTTCGAAGTTTCACTTTGAATGAACTGTGAGGTGGACTTGGCTGGAACGATTTGAGAGGATTCAAGAGGTGCATTATCCACATAGCATCCCTAGAGGTCGGTGCTTGTGATCAAGAAAAGCAACCGAAACACTCAAAGATCAAATCGATCTCAACTTTTCCTGTAGGAACTCAAACTGCTCTCATAATTCCTTGCACCATTTTAAAAAAACTCTCAGCCGATCTCTTTCTGCACTCATAACGAACAAAAGCCCTCAATAAAATCAAAGAATCATTCACTACGAATCATTTAATTTGAAAAAATCAGTTTAGGGTTCATACGTGTTCTTCGAATCAAAAATCCTTCTGGGCTTAAAATAAATGCAATTAACAGTTACCATCATGTTCGTGGCCTAAAATCGATCAAGTTTGGTTTTTACATCGTGCCATTTGGTTGAGAAACGAAGGAGATAGCAAGAATTCGTGTTTCTGAGAATCAAAAATGCAAACCCAGAATTGCGCGCGTGTTCTTGGTGTTCTTCATTTTCAAATATTTGAATTTTCCAATCTCATGTATACGTGTCTCGATCCACTAAACATCCCAAACGTTGGCTGGCCCAAGTGGTTGCTTGGTCTTAAGTGCTTTCGCCACGGTCCCTCATGGTCATGGGTTCAAAACCAAGAAGACCATTCTTTTACAATTTTCATATTTTCTTCACAACTTTCCAATATAAAATCAACACGTGTGATTGTCCACTAAACACCGCAGCGTTTGGCTCGAAGGTAGTTTGCTTGGTCTTAGTTCTCTCTGCCACGTGGTCACCCCTTTTGTCATGGGTTCAACACCCATCAGGACCACTTTTTTCCATTCTTTTTCACAAACTTGTCATATTTTCATGTTTTTTCTTCAAACTTCAACAATTTTTTTAACCAATCAAAACTTCTCATTTTGAGATGATTTTTTGCACACTTGTCATTTAATATATATATTTTATGATTATGTCAAAAAAATCCAAAAAATACTTTCATCTGATTAATTTTTAATCGAGCCGAAAACGACGTTCTGAACACTTTTCAAACCTCCTTTCAAAGGCGAATTTTTCAAGTTTTCGACTTCCGATTCTTTTCAAAACTTCTCACAAATCAACCTTGATTTTCAAAACATTTTCCAAAACATTTTCAAATCATTTTTCAAAACATTTCATCAAACTTGCATCTTTTTACCATGTTCGATCCAATTTAAACGATGAACCTGATTTCGTCTTCTCTCGAATTTCTCGATCGATCATGGGCCTCCCTTACGGTGTAAGTCCCAATCCTTTATGTACATATTTAGCTTCATTTGTACATATTCAAAACATCTTTGTCAATATTCAAACATAAACAAATTTCTTTCATTTTGTTTTCATTCGTTTGTTTATATGCCGAATCCATTGGTTCTAAAGATAGAATTCCCTGTGAAATCTCTTTTGACCAATGGGCCTCCATCACGGTGTAAGTCCCATAACATTCTTTTATGTACATAATATTTCTTTGTACATATCAAACTTTTTATCTGTACATAACACAGATACTTATTTTTCAAAATCTTTTATCTGTACATAATACAGATACTCTTTCTTTTGAAAATACTTTTTACAGATAAACTTCAATCAATCATTTCTGTTTCATCTGTACATTTTACACTAAATACCATTGGTATTGAAAGGAGCATTATTCCATGTGAAACTGCTTTCAAATCAATGGGCCTCTCTTACAGTGTAAGTCCCAACCCTCCTATGTACATCCATCTTTCTCTGTACATAAAAACTCGTCCGTGTACATATTCATTTCCTTGTACACAGTTCAACTTGTGAATAATCAAGTTACGCTGTTTTAAACGCTCGTTTCATACACTTGTTTATATTCCATAAACCGTAAATAAACATCATGCATTGTTTATATTTCCTTCATAAACTCCCCGTGAATACATATCACACACACACACACTGTTTATACAAACTGTCTAATTATAACATAACAATTAGACTAATCAATAGGTTCCCCATAGATAGCTCCGCTTGGGCTTTATATAAGACAACCAACCCCAAAGATGGGTTAGCCTCGCTTGGGCTTCATACAAGATAACTCATCCCGTTGAGTTTAGCCCTCTTGGGCTTTGTACAAAGAAACTCTCTCCAGAGTTAGCCTCCGCTAGGCTTCATATAAGGCAACACCGCTGAGTCGCCTCCTCTTGGGCTTCGTTCAAAAGAACTCCTCATTGAGTTTAGCCTCGGGCATCATACAATGAAAGAGATAGGAAATCTCTTAATGACCTCCTATTGGGCTTCCAATACAAAGAATCACCAGCTAAGATAGAACCCGAAGGATGGTTTCCGGTGAAATCACTTTCAAAATCCCCAGAGTAAAATTTCCGGTGAAATTGCTCTTATTCGAAAAGGATGATTTCTATGAAATCCCTTTCAAGCCAAAGACACCATACCCTATAGCTTCCTCTTGAGCTTCATACAAGGACTCGATGACCCTCGATGACCCTAATGCCTCCTCTTGGGCTAACAATACAAGGACCCATGGGCTTCTTAAAAGCATCCCTTTAATCCAATCAATTTCTCCTTGAGATTTAGACATCTATCATCTCTATGGAAGAAGTATCTCATCTATCACATCACATACAGTCAAAAACTTTTCAAACTTTTTTCAAACTTTTTTTCAAACTCTTTTCAAACAAAAAACATCTCTTAATTGTAAGTGGTAAGTATACTCAAGCAAAACACCTAATGCCACGCTAAAAGATTCAATCATCTTTTTCAAACATCTTTCTTAAACATGTAAGTGGTAACGCTTGTACACTCAAGCAAAACACCTAATACTTACGATGAAAGATTTCAATCAGTCAAACTTTTCAAAAATGTATGTGATGAAATAGATTAGATACATTTTTCATTAAGATGACATTTGTCTGTCTCTTACTAACATCCCGTTGCTTCCACTAGCATAAGTGGGAACTACGATTGCTCTGACTTTCTCAACATCCTTTTGAGAATACGTAGGCACAAGGTCTCATCCTTGCCGAGCAAATTTCTTTCCCTCGGACCAAACAAACCATAGAACCCTTTAGATCCGAGCTACAATGCTCGATTCCCACTAGGATATGTATGGAAGATCCACGATCTTTGCGCACAATAATAATAACCCTAGAAATCCCACATAATCTACCATTCTTAAAATCCAAAGGAGAAACTTTCCCAATCTTAGAAATAGCAATTAAAAACACACAACATATCAAACATATTCATATATAAAGTCGTAGATAACTACATATATTTAGGGTGCTCCATCTATTCCCTTTATATAACAATCCCCTTGCTCGTATCTTCTAATGCTACGCCTAGTTTGCGCTAGTCACGCATACCAATATCAATTGAGGGTATTTCACTTTCCCCTTTCATAATCATTAAATCATCTTTCTTGTGTTGAAAATAATAAAGCTTGATGCTCGCGGCATCTTTATAAACAAATCAAAAGATTTAATCCACGCAGTAGAATCCAACTCACGTTCGCATCCCTCTAGCGCGTCACCTTTTAACGCGAACAACATCCCATTTGTCTCATTAATCCCTCAGGAGTTGAAGTTTTGCTAAGATTTGGGGAGAAATTCATCTGTGGCATTCATCTAAAGAAATTAGAGTTTTGAGTAAAATCAGGATTTCTTCAGATTTTTCACTCAAAATTGATTTCACTTGTTTCTATATGTTGTTGGACATCTATGAGTGAAATATTAAGGCTCAATTTTGAGCATAAGCAAGTCAATTGATCACAAGGGGAAAAATAGTCATTTTGGTCAAAATCAGTCAAAGTCAGTAGTTGACCAAGTGGACTTTTGGTCAACCATCAATTAAAATATCATATTTTCATTTTTCATGACAAAATTCATCATTGAATCAAGAAAGTTGAAGAAATTAGGGTTAATTGTTCTTGAAGTTATTTGAAGTTTGAATTTTTTCTAAGTGTCCACCCTATGGAACTTTGACACATCTTAAATTTCTCAATTTTTATCCAATGGTTGCATACCATACATTTCGGAAAGTTTGGAAAATCCTACAAGATTTCTGTGTAAAATATCTCAAAAATGCACCATTTAAGAGATATTTGAGTTAGAAGTTTCATGCAAAAGTTTTGACGAAGGCTGGGCAAGCAAGCATTTTCTGGGCATTTTCTGTGCGTAATTTTCACAAACAGGTGGTGGGCATAATGTTGAGGCTTATATCTTTTGATTCAGATGGAATTTTGGAAAACCACTGCATTTTGAAGTATGCCATGAGATCTTTAATTGGAACTTTGAATCACATCATTTGGTTCAAAATTGAGCAAGTTACAAAGCTCACAAGTTGAGGTCATGAGATCGATTCCATGCATGCCCATGTGTTTCGAACGCTGGCTGCCTGATTTTGCCTTGCTTGTGCACAACTTCAAATGACCATATCTCACTCATTTTGCTCCATTTTCTGAACCAAAGCTTGTTTTAATCCTCATTCTAAGAGCTATTGGCATGTCTCAAAAGGCCAAGAAATGCACGCCATTTGTGAGAAAATGGAGGAGAAAAGGTTATCCAAGGCTATTTTTTTGAGCAGAGTTGGTATGTGCATTTTTTGTGTTGTTTTGTGCAAGTTTGGTTGAGCAAGCATAGCTAGGGATCGAAGCAAGCAATGCCAACATGTATCTTACCATAAAAAGCCAAGCATTTTGAGCACATTTTCCATACACTCATGTCATATACCAACTTTATTTTTGCTATATCAAGCAAAGTTGAGAAAATATCACGTGATAGAATCCTCTATTACTCATCTAGCTCATCAAAACGCAGTGCAAGCAAGTGAGAAAGGCATCAAAATGCATGCCACCTTAAAGATGCCATTTTTATCATTTTTTTGATCCAACGGATTTGTGAAGGGAAAAGGACCAAGCTACCCTTGTTAGAGTCACAGATTATAACTTAGAAGCTTCTCATTTGCTAGGGAGCTCTCTCTCTCTCTCTCTCTCTCTCTTTCGTTTTCAGATCCAAAAGTTTCCTCTGCATTTTCACTTTTTTTCATAACTTGAAGTGGCTGCAATCCGTGTTCGTGAAGGATTTTCTCCATCATTCAAGCTGCATTGAAGCATCAAGAGCAAGGTTTTGGTATTTTCTCTTCAAATCCAGAGGCATATTTGGATTTATTTTCCAAATCAAGAAGTAACATTCAAACTTCAAATATGGTTTTCTAGCTTGCAATTGATGAATTTGAGCTTATACATGCGTGGTTACCTGGCCAAACAATAGGTTTGATGTATAATTGCATCTATTTTTGAAGTATATTGCATAGCATGAAGTTCTGAAAATCCAGATTTGGATGATTTTCTTGATTTTCTTGCTCTGATTTCTAGATGTACGGTGGATCATTTGATTTTTTACAAGTTGTGTGTTGTAGCTTGCCATGTGATCTTCATTTAGAGCTTTGAATCATTTAATTTGGTTGAGAAATGAGTGAGATAAGATTGTTAGAAGTAGTATGCATGAAACTGCATAATCACGTGTTCTAGGGCTGGCTGGAGGTTGAAGATGATGTGTGGCATCATCTGATTGGTCCTGAATTTTCATTTTTATTATTTTGTAATTAGCATCTTGCATCAATTTATTTTGCATTCAAAAATCATCCAAAAATTAAAAAAAAAAATACCATAGACTCATGATGATTTTAAATATTTTGTGGAATTTTTTCCAAATTTTAAAAAATGTTTTGATCAATTAAATAAATTCTGAGATTATTTAATTGCATTTCAATTGAAAAATTCCTAAAAAATACTTTCTCATGTTGAAAAATTCCACAAAAAATATTTTAAATCCTCTAAAGGATTAATTCTGAGTTTCTGAATTTTATTTCATAATTTTTGCATTTTTTCATAATTAAATAAATTCATGCATTATATTGCATTTCATGCATATTTAAATTGTTAAAAATACTTCCATGCATGTAAAAAATACATCAAAAATATTCTGGTCCATTTAAATCATGCAACATGCATTTCTTAATTTTATTTCATCACTCTTGCTTTTTTTCCATATTTAATAATTTCATGCATTATATTGCATTTCATGCATATTTAAATCATTAAAAATACTTTCATGCATATAAAAAATGAAAAAAAATATTTTAGCTCACTTAAATCATACATCATACATCATACATTTCTAATTTTTATTTTATAATTTTTTCATTTTTACATGATTAAATCAATTTTTGCATTAAATACATGATTTGCATTATCCACTTTGCATTTTATTTGCTTTAACCATTTTTCCTTGAAAATAAAAATGCTAAAAATATTTTTGACCATGTTTAGGATGTTAGGTCACTGTTTCTAATTTTTATAGATTTTTACTTTTGACTTTTACATTTTATACAAATTTTTCTTGTTCATTGGTCATATAAGCATGAAGGTTGAATTAGTGTTGACTTCTTGATTTTGTTTTGACCTTTCCATGGATTTTTAAATTGGGCAAGGATATGTCCCTGACTTGTAAGGGATTTGAGCTCCTTACATCATTTTTATTTGAATTTTATGCTTCATTTTCCCATTTTTGTGGAATTTCTAAAGTGAACATACCTTGTGGCCTAGTGTAATTGAGTCTAGCTTCAATTGTGAAGCTTGTGGACATGATTTAAGGCCAAGCTTTGGGTATGTGATGATCATTTGAGTGCTCTAGTGATATGTAACATGTTTTCATTCATTGTAAATTATGTGTTGATCATTAGGTTTCTACCTTGAGCATAAAATTTTGTGTGTTCCCAAAAACCCTATCTTGTTGATGTCTTGGTCCTTAGACCTTTTTCTTGTATAGTTTGTGTTTCTAATTGATGTTTAGGGGGTATGATAACCTCAAGTATAGTATTCTAAGAATTGAGAGACATTTGACCTCAAAGGATCATCTTGGTCCCTTTAGTTAGAATTTTGATCTTTGTTTCACTTGTTGCATTTTTGTGCATGGATTGTAGGGTGAGGAATGCATTCATGAAATTATTTGGGAATCTACTTCTCATTTCCTTACTTCATCCTTATAGCATATTTAGAGCCTTGATTCCAGTTTGGTTGATTCATTTAAGTCCCTAATTTGCTCAAGTTCATGCAACTTTTGTTGATAGAATGTCACCATCTTATGCTTATGGTTGTAGCACTTGTGTTATGTGCATCATGCATGGTTTTAGAAGTCCAATTCCAATTGAATCTTTGATCTTCACTTCTGACCTTGTACATTATGTAATCAATAACTCAATACTCTTTGATTCATTGACTTGCACTCAATTTTAATGTCATCATGATGACCTAGAAGAGCTAGATCTTCTTTTTCTTCTTCTATTGTTTGGTTGAAACATACCTTGAGGGATTATAAGTTCATGATGTTTGAGGCATGTCACTTCAATTGAAATTGTTTTAAGCTCATGACAAGCATCTTGTGAGGGTTCTATCATCACCCTATGACATACAAGACATCTTTCCCTTCCTACAAATCTTAATCAATGTTGTTTGATCTAAGATAGGTGGTATTTTGCTTTGGATGATTTTGTTCATCAAATAGGTGATTTGTTTGTGTATGGAAGTTTCATCTCCTACATTTGGTTGCTCATGAATCATATCTTGAGTTAAAATTATGACACAAGTCACACATGGTTTTAATTTTCTAATTAAAACCACTTTGTTTAAATCTTTCTTAAGTACAATGCTTGTCTAGTTTAGATGTTTTCAAACCTTAATTCAATGAACTTGTGTGTGTGAGCTTTTACTTAGTTTGAATTGCTTTTGTTTATAGTTTACTTAGGTCTTAAGCTACTGACCTTGTGTGTTACATTACCTTCTCATCTTGCCTCTCCATCATGATTGATTCATTAGCTTGTATGCTCACTTAAAACTAACTCTAGGGTTTAGAATCACTAGCTTCCACTACTAATCTTTGCACCATGAATGATTGTGAAGCATGATATTTGATGATTGTTTTGAGTTTATGTGAGCATCATGTTTATGTTCTTGCCCTCCATCTCACTTGTCCACAACACTAGACACAAACATGTTTTGACATACACACAAACACCTTCCATCCCACATTTTAGTATGCGCATTCATGTTCTCTTATTGAAAGTTGCTCATGTAAAGGTTTGGATGATTGTGTGTGACATGAGTGCATTTATATCATGATATCTACTGACTTTTATCATTTTTCATCATCTAAATGTCATACCTTTTCACTAATGCCATGCCATTTTTCATTTGTTTCCTAGGTGCATATTTAGGGTAAATGTTTGACTAGTTCTTGCATTAGTTCTTGCTTTCTTTTCTTTTGAGATGATTGTGGTTTGTTTGTATCTAACATGTATGTAATGTATATGTTTCACCATGACTTAATTCAAAATGTCACCACAAGGCATATTCACAATCACACATCTATGCACATTTCACCACACATTTCTAGTCGCATGTTTAGACTTTCCTAGTTTCTTTCGTTTGTGCATTGTGAAATTCCTGGCAGCAGATACTTAATGTCACAGAGAATGTTATGACACAAGATTCGATAATCGCTTTGACAATTCACACAAGAAATATAGAAAGCAGAATAACACAATAAGTTGTTCACCCAGCGGTTCTAACAAACCTACGCCTGGAGGCTACCAAGCCGTGGAGGAAATTCACTATTAGTAGTATCAATTGAGTTAAACTCACCCGTTTACAACTCCTCACTTAATCACTACCCAATGACACTTCAACCTAAGTCCTACTTAGATCCGAGTTCCATTCTCGCCCAACTTCTCAATCAACTTTTTCTGCTCCTCATTCCGCCACACTTCACCACTTTTCACACACGCCTCGTAGGTCTCAGAAGCTCTTCAAATGTTGCTTCCTCATCACTAGAATCCATATCGAATTGTACACCTGGAGAGCAAGACAAGTTTGGCACCTTCTTCCTCCGATTCACTTCGAATCACCATCGCACAAGTGATGACCATTCCTTTCTTTTGTTTCTTAAGAAAGGTGGGACATTCACTAATATGTCCATATCCTTCACATTCATGACATGGACCTCCGTTTGACTTCCTTTTCTCGACTTGGATCTTCCCGGAGTCATAAGATCCGTTGATGTCGATGGAATGTCCTTGACATTTGACCTTGACTTGGATCGAAGCTTGCTAAGTGCTAAGTGATCGAAGCTTTCTAAGTGCTAAGTCGTCGAGGCTTGCTAGTGCTGCCAATGTAAGTGTTGTTGCTTCTGATGGCCAGAACTTTTGTAACGTCAAAATTTTATTTTTATAACTTTCAATTGTTTTATTATTATTATTATTATTATTATATATTTTTGTTAATATTTTTGTCCAATTTAATTATCCAAGATTTTAGTACAATGCTAGCAGAGCCTCCTTCTCTCCTTCGATTCATTCCACTACGACCTCCACCACCTCTTGTACATTTTGTACAAACCTGCAAAACCATAACAAATTGTACAATTTTCATAACAACAATTCCACTACCCGATTTCACTCATTCCACTACCTCCACTACCCTGCAGATTGTACAATTCCTCCTTCCACTCTCCATTCCACTAATTTTACCGCTACCATTGTACAATCTATCCTTGGTTCATATTCAAACTCCCTCTAATACCCTCACTATCCTATTGCTATATAATAGACCAACAATTTACAAACCAAAAAAAGAGGAGCTCAAACCCAGAGGATCCGTAACATCACAGCCAACTTCATCCTTTCAACCACCGAAACACCAACTTTCCCTCAACCAGAAACTCACCATAGAAAAACCACCCACAACAAAACAACATCACACTAACCCTCATCACCTCACCTCCAACACTATTCCTCCGCCGTAAGCCTCTCACCCTTAACTCTTGCTTCTTCAACCAGCCTCACCTTCTTCACTCAAAACCGTCACAATACATCAACAACAATCTTCATAACACTCACCTCGAAACAGAACAAACTCAAGTTCCATACCCTCAACAGCGATTCGTAAACCGAAATCCAGAACACGAAAAACCTTTCACTCACTCTCTTCACCCTTCCATACTCCCTCCTTCCATGAAATTCTACCAGTCCGAACACCACCTTCATCTCTGGATTTTGAGCCGCTACCATTCGGTTTGTTTGACGTTGTAACCGTTCTCTAATTTTCTGTTAGTTTATCCTTTACTTTTCTTTTGTTTCATAATACTGAAATTCTTCTATGTTTAATGAAATAATTGTTAATGTCCAAAATAAAATCTGCTAACCTTTACTATTTCTTTTTTATTATTGTAATGTGATTAGTGATGTACACATCAAAAGTTAATAGGCTGAGAGAGCTCTTGGTTAGACCCATTTATTTGTATACTGATCTACACACAACATATTTGGTTGTTGAAAAGTTGAACAAGAAAATTTCATTTATGTTGTCATTTCAGAGCATAGTTTACTTTTTTGTTACAAACATTAAAATATTGATACAATAAAATGCTTGTGATTTACAACAAGTTGCGAAAATATTGTTGTTTTAACATTAAATCATTTCTTTCTTTTTTTACTTTAAATATTTTTTAAAAAAAAGATATAAAAATTGTTTAGTTAAACCCTCACTCGTTTTTTTTTTTTTGAGTGATTTCATTTGATAAAAATCTCGAAAAATATCTTTGTAGATGTATGGCTAGGATTTTCTTTCAAATATTTTTAAAAATACCAAGAAAGAATGTATTTTCGGTTAGTTACTAAGTCTTTATGAATAATATTTTATTTGTTGATTGATAGATTTATATTTATTTCATGGACTTGTATTTAGTCATTTCATTTTAAACCTCATTTGTAAATTTGTACCCCCATTCCCCATATGATGTAATAGTTAGTAAATATTTTATTGATTTAATTATTCACTCACATGTGCAGAAACTAAAAACTTTTCAAACTAATACTCGATTGTGAGACATTTTCACACCTTGAGTCGACAAAGCTTAGAAGCGTCGCAACGGCCACACATTTGTGCACACACCACGCTTGCTCTTGGGCTTACAATGAGACTTTAATTGATTAGTTAAACATTATTTAATTATCTAATTAGGTTATTCAAAATTGATTAGTCTATCTAATTAATTTTATTAAACTAATTACTCGATTAAATTTTGTTTATTTAGTTGATTAAAGTTTTTTCGTGCATGCACCTACATAATTGTTAATTGTCTTATCATTTGTGCAAGCCACCTTATATGGGCTTTTAATTCATTTACTCGATTTATCTATGCTTTCATGAATATTCGCAATTACTCACTTCATTCAATTATCACGCCTTGGTCCACATACCAAGCTTCTTGCTTCCATAAGGGTTCCAAAGTATGGAATAGGCTTGGTGTTCGCGTTAAAAGGTGACGCGCTAGAGGATTTGAACGTGAATTCAGATTCTCTGGCTCGAAACGATTTACTCTTTTGATTTGTTTATAAAGATGCCGCGAGCATCAAGCTTTACTATTTTCAACACAAGAAAGATGATTTAATGATTATGAAAAAGGGGAAAGCTGTTAATACCCTCAATTGATATTGATATGCGTAACGACTAGCGCAAACTAGACGCAACGCATTGGGGAGATTCTGAGTAAGGGGGATTGTTATATAAAGGGAATAGATGGAGCACCCTAAATATATATAGTTATCTATAGCTTTATATATGAATATATTTGATATGTTTGTGTGTTTTTTAATTGCTATTTCTATGATTGGGAAAGTTTCTCCTTTGGGATTTTTAAGAAGGATAGATTATGAAGGATCCTAGTGTTTATTATTATTGTGCTCGCAAAGATTTGTGGATCTTCTGCATACATATCCCCTAGTGGGAATCAGAGCATTTGTAGCTCGGATCTACAGGGATCTATGGTTTGTTTGGTCTGAGAGAGAAAGAAATTTGCTCGGCAAGGATGAGACCTTGTGCCTACGTATTCTCAAAAGGATGTTGAGAAAGTCGAGCAATCGTAGTTCCACTTATGCTAGTGGAAAGCAACGAGATGTTAGTAAGAGATGCATAAATGTCATCTTAATGAAAAATGTATCTAATCTATTTCATCACATACATTTTGAAAAGTTTGACTGATTAAAATCTTTCATCGTAAGTTATAGGTGTTTTGCTTGAGTGTACAAGCGTTACCACTTACATGTTTAAGAAAGATGTTTGAAAAAGATGATTTGAATCTTTTAATTGTAAGTATTGGGTGTTTTGCTTGAGTGTACAAGCGTTACCACTTACAATTAAGAGATGTTTTTGTTTGAAAACAGTTTGAAAAGCTTGAAAAGTTTTTGGTTGTATGTGATGTAATAGATGAGATACTTCTTCCATAGAGATGATAGATGTCTAAATCTCAAGGAGAAATTAATTGGATTAGAGGGATGCTTTTAAGAAGCCCATGGGTCCTTGTATTGTAAGCCCAAGAGGAGGCATTCCGAGGGTCATCGAGGGTCATCGAGGGTCCTTGTATGAAGCTCAAGAGGAAGCTATAGGGTATGGCTGGCTTTGGCTTTAAAAGGGATTTCACCGGGAAACCATCCTTTTGGAATGAAGAGCAATTTCACCGAGAAATTATACTCTCAGGGTTCTATCCTAACGCGGGTGATTCTTTGTATTGGAAGCCCAATAGGAGGCTGTTAAGAGATTTCCTGTCTCTTTCATTGTATGATGCCCAAGAGAAGGCTAAACTCAAAGAGGAGTTCTTTTGAACAAAGCCCAAGAGGAGGCTGACTCAACAGGGGAGTGTTGTCTTATATGAAGCCTAAGCGGAGACTAAACTCAGATGAATGAGTTTTCTTATATGAAGCGTAAGAGGAGGCTAACTCTGTGGGGAGAGTTATCTTGTATAAAGCCCAAGCGGAGGCTAAACTCATGCTGGGGATGAATTATCTTGTATGAAGCCCAAGCGGAGGCTACAACTGTGGGGAACCTATTGGTTAGACTAATTGTTATGTTATAATTTAGATAGTTGTATAAACAAGTGTGTGTGTGATATGTATTCACAAGAGTTTATGAAGGAAATATAAACAATGCATGATGTTTATTTACAAGAGTTTATGAAATATAAACAAGTGTCTGTGAACTAGACGTTTAAAACGAGCGTTAACCTGATTATTTACAAGTCTGAACTGTGTACAAGGAAATGAATATGTACACGAATGAACTATTTATGTACAGACAAAGATGGATGTACATAGGAGGGTTGGGACTTACACCATAAGGGAGGCCCATTGGTTTGAAAGCAGTTTCGAGGGGAATAATGCTCCTTTCAATACCAATGGTATTCAGTGTATATACAGATGAAACGAAAACGAATGATCGAAGTTTATCTGTGAAAAGTATCTGTATTATGTACAGACAAAGATTTGTATGAATACAAAAAGAATTTGATATGTACAAGGAAAATATGTATGTACATAAAAGAATGTTGGTTTGTGTATACACAAGTGAAGTGAAAACAAACGATCGAAGTTTGTCTGTACTTGAGTATAAAAAGTATCTGTATTATGTACAGATAAAAATTTGTATGTGTTTGGAAAGAATTTGTTATGTACAAAGAAATATTATGTACATAAAAGAATGTTATGGGACTTACACCGTGAGGGAGGCCCATGATCGATTGAGAAATTCGAGAGAAAACGAATTCAGTTTTATCGTTTTAATCGGATCGATCATGGTAAAAAGATACAAGTTTGATGAAAAGTTTTGAAAAATGATTTTGAAAATGTATTGAAATGTGAGGTTCATTTATGAGAAGTTTTTGAAAAGAATCGGAAGTCGAAAACTTGAAAAATTCACCCTTTAAAGTGTTTTGAAAAAGTGCTCAGAACGTCGTTTTCGGCTCGATTAAAATATAATCAGATGAAAGTTTTTTCTGAAAATTTTTGCATAATCATAAAATAGATGTATTTATTGACAAGTGTACAAAAAATCACCTCAAAATGAGGAGTTTTGATTGGTTAAAAAAATTGTGAAGTTTTGTAAAAAAACATGAAAAAATATGAAGAGTTTTTAAAAAGAATGGTCATGTGGAGAGTTGAACCCCTGACCTGTTGGATGGCTACGTGGCACAAAGGACTACGGGCAAGCTAGCAACCATCGACAAACGCGCTTGTGTTTATGAACCAAAACACGTAAACAACATATTGAAATTTTGAATTTTTAAACTCAAGAACACGCGCGCAGGCTTGTTCTTCGTTTTTGATTTTCAGATTCAACAATCCAAGCTATAATCTTCGTTTCTCAATGAATTTAAATGAAATAAACATGAAAGTTGCTCGATTTTGAACAAGGAACACGAAGGTGGTTGTTAATTGCATTTATTTTAGTCTAGCATGTTTGAATTTCGGGAACCACGAAGAACCCTAGAACTGTATTTTCTAAATTAAATGATGTATGATTGATGATTCTTTGATTTTTTTGAGGGCTTATGATCGTGATAAGTGCAGAAAGAGATTGGCCAAGAGTTTTTTCACTTAAGTGCAAGAAATCATGATATCCAAGTTTGAGTTCTAACCTGCTCAAGTTGAGATCAAGAAGATGATCGCATGCTTCCAACGGTTTTTGATTGCTACAGCATCATCGGCCCATGTGGAAGCTATAGAGATGGTCTGCACTTCCTGAGCTTGCTTGGATCGTGCTACTCAAGTCAACCTGCAGTCAGCTTAAAATGGAACTTGAAATCGTGGTTAATGGAGTTACAGTTTGATGTTAATGATTTGGATCATGTCTATGAGGTTCATAGATGATGTTTGAATGATTACAACACAAGTTAATCAAGCCTAGCCACGATTTTGAAACGTAAGGCAGTTTTGCAAACATAATGACCATGGCATGTGATTTCTGATTTTCAGCTTTGATCATGTTGTTTTTAAGTTTTGAACAAGTTTGATATTAACATTAGAGCATGTTTGACACCAAAGATCTTATGTTCATTCACAATTTTTCAAAATTGCATGATCTCTCCATTTTGAACTATGTTTCTTGATTTTGAAGGAAGAAGAGAGAAAGCATAACTTTGCATTGCTTTGGTGTGATTTAAACTTGAAATGATGCTCTATTTATAGGCCAATATCTCTGAAATGTTAGGCATGAGTACATGGCATTTGGAAATTCAAGGTTGTCTTAAGGGGTAAGAATGACTTTTTCAAAAGGAAAAAAGGAAGCTTCCTCTTTTTACCATGTGTGAAAATCTTCCAATTAATCTTATCTCATCTCAATTATATCTAGATGATATTTATCAGCTCTAATATTGAATTGGCAAGGTGGCAATGCTTCTAGATGAAGAAATCTCAAATGACCTATAATTTGAAATTTTGACCTTGAAAACCATGTTCATGGAGCCTTATGTTTCAATTTCAAAAGTATAGCTAAACTCCATGGATTTGATAGTTCTTGCACATTTTGGAAAGCTTGTTTCAAGAGCTACAACTTTCATGTTTTGAGTTTTTTCCAATTCAAAATGGAACTAGGTGAAAAAATGGCATGAAGTTTGGAAAAAATAAGAAATTTTAACACTTAGAAATTTTTCTAAGTGTTGAAACTTTTGACTTTTTGTTGACTTTTCCAAATTCTTTGATTTTTATGATCATGATGGATCATTTGAAGAATTTTGATGATTGAAAAGTTTTGTCTTGAAAATTTGACCAAAAGTCAAAGTTTGACTTTTCCGTAGATGAAATTTCATCTAATGTTTCTAAATCGATGATGAAGTCCGTGAACTCGTGATGTTTTGAATCCAGAAATTAGGTCAAGATGTTGTATCTAAGATATAATTACCAATCTCTATCCAAAAAATTCATTCATTGCTCAAAAAGTCAGAGAATACTCATGCTCGATCAAAACCCTAATTGGTCGATCCTCGATTGATCTGTGAGAAAGATTGGATATCTGATGATCAGAGGTTGATGATTTGATCAAGATAGATCAAATGAGGTGATAAAAACTCAAACCCTAATTGGTTGCCTCTTGAATCAGATGAAAATCTGATGAAACCCTAATTTTGACCTGTGAATGCTACACTCGATTAATGCTGTCTGAACTGTTAGTTATGCAATGATGCAAATGTAAGGTGGTATATTAGGTCAAAAATTGGGGTATGACACTTGGCTATTCTCTCGAGATCGATCAAGTCTCGTGGCTTGGTTGATCATAACCTGATTCTTTCTTTCTCCATTCACTAAGCATTTAAACACTTTCAATAAAACTCGATCCAACGTCGAGTCTTCTTCTCAAACCTCGATCCAACGTCAAGTTGTTTTCAAAATGTTTTTTCATAATAAACTTGGATGAAATTTATTTAAATCGTTAGATGGTAGCCTAATGGTTTAAACAAATTTGAAGTCTTTATAATGTTGGATGATAGCCTAATAAGGTAAAACTTCTGTCCAGGTCAAAAAGCTAGAGCGGTATTCAAATAAATTGTTGGATGATAGCCCGACGGTTTAATTGAATTGGAAGTCTTTAGGTTGTTGGATGATATCCCAATAGACTAAATACTTCTATCCACATTAAAATAGTGGAGTGACATTCGTTTAGATTATTGGATGATAGCCCGGCGGTTTAATTTAATTTAAAGTCTTTAGATTGTTGGATGATAGCCCAATAATTTAAATATTTTATCTCACTCGAAACACTTATTTTATAATAAATTTTTGGGATGCGAGATGATTGGTTGAGTTCACTCGCCAATTTCTAATATTCGAATCGTTAGATGATAGCCTAATGTTTCGATACTTATCATCCACAACTTAAAATCAATCTTAACTCATGCAATATCTTTTGTGCGCCGAGAACCTTTACCTTTAAACCCTTTTCAATATTAGACATGATTCATTTATGATTGAGATGTTTCTTCCTCTATTCCCAAGGTTTTCGACTTCTCCACTCGAGTACTAAAGGTGTTCTCAAACTCTCCCTCATGTTGGTGCGTAGTCCTTTATTCTTTATCACACCTTGGCGTTAGACAAGTCTTCCTTTAAAAATGACGACTTGTCTTTTCATTTAAAATCAATCAACAGACAATCATTTTCTAGCCGAACTACGACACTCTGACTTTCCCATTGCACGAGGGAGTACGTAGGCACTAAGTCTTACGACCAAAGGCGTGCAAAAATAATAAAAATATTTCTTCTCTATTTCTTTCTCCTTTCCATCTTAGAAGATTGTAAATTTTCACATAAACACACGAACACACTTTGAACTAAATGGGTACCATCGAGTACGATGGATGTGAGGGGTGCTAATACCTTCCCCTTGTATAACCGACCCCTGAACCTGCATCTCTAATATCTCGTAGACCGTCATATTCTTTATTTCGTGGGTTTTATTCGATATTTCCCCTTTCCTTCTTGGAATAAATACGGTGGCAACTTCATCATTTTTTTGTGTCGATATGTTATCGAATTTTTCGATAAAGCGTTCGACAATGGGCAAGTGGAAAGGGTCGGCAGTCGTCCCCCGCAGTTCTAGCCCATGTCTTGTATGTTGCATGCAAATCGTGTTACTATTCCTACCGATTCAATAACAAAGTGGCCAGAGTTCCCTATTCTGACTCTCCACTCATTCTTGGGGTTCGATTGTCACCGAACTCGCATCATTTGCTCTTTGGGCTATGCCTATAAATTGTTTGACATTTGCGCATTGATTGCTTTGTGTCGCCAAGCACTTGATTGCATCATCCCCTTGTATCCCTTGGTTCTACAACCAAGACGGATATAGGATAGCTTTCCCTTAGGGATGCTCAGTTAGGATAGATTCTCGAGCCTAAACATTAGGATTTACATCCTTTGCATGTTGACATAGGTAGAGATTCCCTTACATCCTCAACCATAGGTCCAATCTTTGCATGACAACATTAGGGCTAGTATTGGTTAGTATCCCTTTTGTTTTGCTAGTTCTTTTGCATCCTTGCATGTAATTAAAACTAAAACTTGCTTTCTTTTTCTTTTGAAAATAAAACACTTAATAATGGTTTGAACTCCTTTTTCAAGGTAAAAGCAACCAACCAAGACAAACTCTTTCCGCCTACGGGTGAATTTTCTTTTGTGTTTAAAACCTTTTTCACAAGTAAAAAATGTAAAACCCACTAAACCGTGAGTCGAACTACGACGCTCTGAGTTTCCCATTGCACGCAGGAATACATAGGCATCTTGTCACGGGGATCGATCGAGCACAACTTGTAAATATTTCCTTCTTTTCACCGTGGTTTCTTTATTTTCCTTTTTTTTTGCATGCATTGTAGCGTTTGATCATAGATAGATATAACACACCCTTTAGCTAGAAAATAGAAGTGGATACTGTAGAGTACTATAGGTGTTTGGGGTGCTAATCCCTTCCCCTCGCGTAACTAACTCCCTTACCTAGATTCTCTCGATCTCTCGGCCATAGGACCGCGATTTCTCCCATTCAGGTTTTCTCGATGTTTACCTTTCTCCATCGTGAGATAAAAGACGTTCGATGGCGACTCCATTGATACACCCCTATCAGTAGAAAGTTCATCTGGGTGGTTTCAATCGCGACTCCATCGGGACAACTTATCACTGGTCCGCCTGTGAGTTGATCCTAGCTTTTATTTTCATGTCTATTGATGTTTATCTATTTACTCGCTTTATCTCATCATTCTTTGTATGCTTTGCATTGCATTATATATGGAATCTTTATCTCTTTCATATATCCTATATATGGGCTGCTGCTGTACTGGTTGATCTCTTGATTTGGGTGGGTGTTACTTGAGGTAAAAGGCCCACTATCTCGACCAATGACATATAGGATAGATGGATGTTCATATCAAATCACGCATCCCGTGATGCGTTTGAGGAGGCATGAAGTACCAAACTCAGATGAGATTTGATTGATAGTGCTTTCGCCCTACATCTTGTTGTGTAGTCAGCGAATTACTCGATATAGCATCATCGACTCTGTTTATCATTAGGGACCCCCGTTGTGTCTAGAATTACCCTGTGAGTTGGGGCGGGATATCTTTACTACATGTATTGATGATGACTTGGTATTTTCTGGTATTTTCTATGGAGTTCTAGTTTGACGTCAGACCTTTGACCCTATGATATTCAGATTTGGTTTCTACATGATATCTCGATTGGGTGTCAAGCTTTTGACCTTGTTACATTTGTCCGGGATTTCAGTACAGCAGTGGTTTAACATATAGGAGATATGGTCTTAAAGCATTTCATTCATAAAAACTTTTATTTTTCATATTTTAACATGCATATTTGTCTATTTCGTGATTTCTAGCCTTTGAGTCTAGTTGGTGGGTTGTTTTGGAAGATGGATACTGAAAAGAAGAACAATCATAGACGTCATCCAGTGTACAAATTTCCCACACCCGCTCTTGAGAATATCCTCTTATTGTCTAATAAGTCTACACCAGAGAATGTTGGCACGTTTACCAAGTATTATGGAAGAATTCTGACATGGTTGAAGTCTCCCTTGACCGAGTATCAGAAGGACGAGCTCCAGGCCCTTTTCCAATTCTATGACCGTGAGTTAAGATGATTTGTATTTCCTGAGTACTTGTTAATGTCGACATTGGAAGAGTATTCTAGCATTCTGGTTATTCCTATTTTGCATCAAGTTCCTTTCTATGCCTCTATGGAGAGACCGATCGATGATCAAATCGCTAAATCTCTTCATTTGGAGAAATTTATGGTGTCTGCTAATGTTACAAGCGGCCGTGAGAGGTTTTCATTTGGGTTTTCGATGCGGAAGGTAATGCCAAAGTTATCAAGAAAGATTGGAAGAGTTTTAATGCCATTCTAGCTTGTTTCATCTATGGGATGTGTTTGTTTCTGAATGAGCCCAAGTTTGTTGACATGAATTCTATTTCAATTTTCATTCAGCAGAATCCTATTCCAACTCTTTTGAGAGATGTTTATCATTCCATACAGTCTAGGAGCTTTAAAGGGAAAGGTGGAATTTTAAACTATTGTGCGCCATTGTTGTACCATTGGTTTCAAGGTTTTCTTTCCCATAGTGGTGCTTTCATTGACACTTAGCATACTAGGAGGTGGGTTCCAAGATTTATGGGTATCACATCTTAGGATATTGGATGGAATCGGTGCGAAATGTCCAAGACTGAAAGTGAGAAGATCATCATCCGTTGCGGAGACTTCCCTAATGTCCCTCTCATGGGCCTAAGAGGGGCTTCAAGTACAATCTGACTCTTGCTTTGAGGCAATTGGGTTATGCTCTGATGGGACCTCCTGATGTGAGTTTCGTGCGTGAAACTCTATACTATGATGTTCCTGATGTTACCGGGATAATGACTAAGGTCGCTCAAGCATGGAAAACATCCTCCTTGAAAGAGGACAATATTTTGGCAAGAAAGATCCCATGGCCTATGCTTCCTACATCCGGTGGATTAGGGAGAAGAATGGCGATCTTCACTGGTCTTCCATTACCGGAGCTGCAGTTTTTTGCCCTCAAGAATTAGTTCTAGATGTTGTCTCAAAAAGAGATTATGAGCGGGTACGTGCTCAGAATTGCCTTTTTCTTGAAGAAAAAGAGACACTAGCAGTGAATTGTCTTGTTGTCACTCAAACAAAGAATCAATTGGCTCATGAGCTCAACTATTTCAAAGGATAAGCATCCAATTCAATAGGAAGAGACCTAGGATTGAAGATTTCTATATTCCCATAGAAGAGTACAAGAAAGTTGTTGCCGGTTGGGAAAAGAAATATGAGCAGAAAAGCCGAGATTGTGAGGCCCTTAAGGTTTCCAAAGCAAATTTGGAAAAGAAGTACAAGATTCAATTGGATGTGCAGGATGTTGAAGGATTCCTATGTCCGATTTTTAGATTTATGCTTTATTTTTTGTGAATCACCATCGTGCTTGTTGATGGGATTACTCCTTTTATTGTATGAATTGCAAAACAATTGCTCGATGTTTGTAGACTTCTTTGATTTGGATTTAATAATGATTAGACTTTTTAGTATCCATTATCTTGTTTAAATCCTAAAACTTGAGTCAAAGTGTTACGAATCTTGGAGATATTCAAATATGTCATTACATGTATAACATTACATGCATAAAATTCATATATGTACATGCCATGCATAATAGGTTTGGAGCGAAATTCTTATCCTCGACTTCTGCTTTTATTTAGCAGAAAATTGCAAACTTCCACTATTACTAGACTCGAAACAACGAACGACAACAAATGGAACAAATTCGTGGGGAGTTGGATGAAATGAAATAACATATGGGATTTCTTATGCTAGACATGCAAGACTTGGTCAGTTGACAAGAGCTCTTGAAGGACGAGAACCATCAGTTGAGGACTCATCTGAGTTTGGTCATGGAAGTCCTAGGGAGCGTGTTGAGAAAGGGAGATGACCCTGCATCTACTACAACGACAGGAGTTACCATTCCTCATTGTACTTTGGGGAATTCTTTTAGCCTTAAAACTGGGTATGCATCTCCTCTATCATTCTGTGTTCCGGGGTCTCCTCATTCACATCCAATTTCTGGTGCTCAGAAAGATCCAACAGGAAGAGCTCCTCAACTAGGGTCGTCACAATCTGAGAAGAAATTCGATCCCATCCCAATGTCATATGCTCAGTTACTTCCTTAGTTGCTCAAGTTTCGTTTGGTTGAACTCCGAACTCTTGCCATGCTTGAAGGGTTTCTGTTCGAGTATGATGTGACAGCCAAATGTGATTTCTATTCTGGGGCACCCTGTCATGATACATAAGATTGTGTGGCATTGAAAAATGAGGTTCAAAACTTAATTGGCAAAGGGATTATTCTGTTTACTCCCGTAGGGTTAAGCATACAAGTCAATCTTACTCCAGATGCTGATATGACCGTTATGACTATTGTTGCACCTCAAAAGAAAACTTATGCTTCGAAGCGGGGTAATCAACAGCTCCAGCCACATGCTCATCAAACTCTGCGCCAGCAGAACCAAAAGCAGCAAGAAAATTATGCTCCCAGAAGATTCGATGTCATTCCAATGTCTTATGCTGAGATGTTGACACGATTGCTTGAGCTCAAATTGGTATTTCCAAATGCCATGCTACCTCTTCCTCCTCCTGAAAAACATCCAAATAGCTATGATGTTAATGCCGTTTGTGAATTCCATTCCCACCGCTGGACACAATATTGAAGACTACTATGCACTCAAGTGTAAGGTACAAGATCTGATTGACTCAAAAGTTATTGAGTTGGGAGCGCAACCTCAGCTAGCTAGGCCCAATGTCATGAAGAACTCAACGCCACAATGGTCAAAGGTGCCAAGGAAGTTTGATTCTCTGCCAATGCCTCCCACTACGTTGTTCTCCCTACTACGACGGGTGAAGTTGATTGAATTGCGTACTTTAAAAGTCGATCCTAATGAGCTGCCATGGGATTTTGATGCTGAAGCCCGGTGTGCTTTCCATTCTAACGGGCAGGGGCATTCCCTCAAGAATTGCGTAGCTTTCAAGTGTGCAGTGCAAGACTTAATTGATGCAAAAGCTATCGCCACACCGATAGCCAAAAATTTGGATGCTCGCATGACTCAACAAATGTCAAGACTTCAAAGTTCATCATCATAAGCAACAAGTCAAGTCACCTCAACGGAAATTTCAAAGCTTATTTGCATTCTCATTTATAATCTTTCTTGCTTGTTTAGTACTTACTTGTATGCAAAACACTTTCATCTTCTGAATGTTAAACATAATGCATTGAATATGTTTGTCTTGAATTAATCCATTCGTATTCATTCTTAATTGTTTTCAAATGCTTTTGATATTTAACTCATGTTAATAAAGCAAAACCTCTGTAGGGAGGATGATGAACAATATACCAAGAGTCTCAAATGGTATTGCTTTTGAATAAAAACCCTCATTCTTAACTGGGGAAGGGTAGGTTTCAGTTAATTGTTGTAGGTTTTTTCTGCGAACAAGTATTTTTAATTATCGATTCCACAGGGATTGGTGTATATTGTAGTCTTTCAATAGAAAAGTGTATTTTAAGATTAAAGTAACCAAAGGGTTTGTTTCCTAAGCTACTAGTAACATGAATTTCCAAACAAGTAACTAAATTAATCTTTTCAAAAGAGAGTTATGGTTTGGATTCAAGAGAGTTGGAGTTTGTTTGTAATTTATGGAAGCATGTCAAGATTAGTTTCATTGACCTAATTTCATATGCATTCAATTAATCAAGTGATGAACATAGTAGATGATTTCTATAAATACATATCCTCTCAATCTTGTAGATTTCCCACCAAGATTGTGAATGTTATCATGTTAATCTTTGTATGATCCTTCACTACAACTATTGACATGATAATCATTAAGTTCAATATTTGTAAACACTAACACACAAATCTATTCCTAGCATTTGTTCATTAGTGGATGAATATCCTAGGTCTACTTTGAAGCATTCTTTCTCAAGCAACATTCAAAGCATAAAGATGAAGATCAAAGATATTCAACTATATTAATCATCAACCATGTTCATACACAAATGGATTAAGAGAAATACATACTATTTAGATCAACTACCTCTAATCTTGACACAAAAAGAACTTAGCCACTCATTTCCATGGTTGCTTTGCTCTCAAGATTGTTGGTAGAGATGATGAACATGAAGAATCAATATGAAAACTATGGTTTTTCTTACAAATTCTTGCCCTAATTTTACACAAAATGAAAGATAATTATGATGAAGTGAAGTTCCACCCTTTTACAAGCCAAAAACCAGCTGGAAGTGATGGGTTAGGTGACCAAAAGGTGAAAGCATGGGTCTGTCCTTTTTCTGTTTTTCGTAGACCGCGCTAAGCCCGATTAGTCGCGTTGAGCGCGCTCATGCTGCAACCACGCTGAGCGCGACCTGTAGCATGCTTTTTCATCCAAAAATTTCTTCAAAAAGAATCATCCCAAAAACTCTTCAAGTGTCCTTGAATCCAAGCATGAGATAATTAATCAATAAAAACCTACAATTAAAAGTAAACTAAGTTAAATAATATAATATAAACAAAAACTGAATAAAAACATAATTAAACCAAGATACTAGATTAAATACTACTAATTAATTAAAAAGGCATTGTTAAGGACCACAAAATCATGTACAAAATAACTACAATTTGGTCCTTAACAACTCTCCCCAACTTACTTCTTTGTTTGTCCCCAAACAAAAGTCAATAATCTCACTAAGCAAGAAGAAACAAAATGTAAGCATGCAACTCATACAAGAATGATGGTTCAAACTCGACATACCCGACAAAAGCACACATCGATCGCTTCTTCGAAACACAACATGGATATGAATTAAGTTCTAAACACAATATATCAACACATGTAACAAAATAAAAGATATGTTCACACTTGAATCACCTAATCATTTCTTCAATTTTCATGAAGAACAAAATGCATATTTACAAAGGACTAAACACTCTCACTAATAGTCATGCACATCCAGAATAATTCATGCATTCATCAAAACAAGTTAAATGATAAAATGGAAACAAATATCACTAAGGACTTTCAAGGTTGTAACTTGGCTTAGGTTAGAAACAAGGGATATTTAAGTACAAAGCCATTGAAACGAATTGGGTAAAAGAAAATGAAGAGCATTTCACAAACTAATTCCCACTTCCTTCTTATTATTCACAACCTCTTTCCTTTTTCACACAATGATCCTCTTTTTTTTTTCTTTTTTTTTTCTTTCCATATACAAATTTTCTTCTTTTGTATTTTTCTTTTCTCTATTCTCTTTCTTTATGATCATTGTGTCATCAATTCTAGGTTCTTTTTGATCCACCTCTCCAACTTCATTTATATCAATCCTTTTTTTTATTCAAGATCATGCTCTTCAAGGGTTAATTAACAAAAAGGGTTGGTATTTACAAACAAGAAAAATTTATAGAATGAATTATCATTGAATTTTCAAAGATCATCAACAACTATTAAGTGGCCTACTTAACAATTAGTTGATTTGATAAATTCATCCTACAATTGCAATTAAAGTTCAAAAGGGTTCACAAGGATTCACCACCACGGTTAGTTGAAGCCCTTTTGGAATTGATGGTTTTTCTCATAATGCACAAAAATTGCCTTGATCATCTCTAAGTTTCCAAATTATCACAAACAAATAAAGATTAAGCATGAATCACACGAGTTAACAAAACTATTAGACACTCTATATTTGGTAAAAAGTGGAAGCTTCTCACCTACGTGGTTTGAGTCCTAATGATTCGAATGTGAACACAAAATTTTTTGTACATGCCATGATATTTTGCATAAAGCACAAATTTCATAGACATGTTATTATTCTACAAAACGATTAAATATGTACCTTATTTGTGGATTGAGTTGAGAATTTTATCATCACCATCACTTTGGTGAAACACACTTACTTGCTTTGGAGAACAGTTGAAAAATCGGACAAACCAAAAGAAGTATAATTCCAACTAAATAATCTATAATCTAAAAAATAAAAAATAAAATAGAACAAAATAAAACAAAACAAAATAAAACAAAATAAAATAAAATAAAAGACACCCCAAAATGGTGGTTAAAACTTAAAGAGAAAGTATTTAGGCTCCATGCCTACAAAATGCCAATTGGAATTACAAGCCTATCCTAAAAATGGATGGCGACCAACAAAATCCAAAAGTTTAAAGTTAAAAGCAAAAATAAAAACTAAAAACTAGAAAGTGCTGAAAGTAAAATAAAAACAAGAAAAATAAAAGATCATCATCAATCTGAAGCCTCGAGGATAGAATCTCCAGGAGTCTCAGAACCAGAATCCGAAATGCCCTCTCCATCATCCTCACTCTGATCATCACCATCAGTATCGCCCACCTCCTCCTCTACATTTGGCCCGACCGGCCAACCAAAGATAAGACTAAGTCGCCGCCTGCAGTGAAGTGGTTCACCCCTCTCGATCCGCAGCAAGGTGCTCCATGCTCGCATATACATGAATGCTCTCCGATGAGCAAGATGCATTTGCGGTTCCATTCTTCGTAGGGATCAATGAGGAAATGCAGCAGCCATCGAACACTGGCAGCAGAGTTATCATCCGTGGCCTCAATAACGATCACAATAGGAATCATCAATGACCCCATCAATAGTAACGTGCCCCACACCGAAAGACAACCGCTCTTTTCGTAAGGCCCATTATCAACCCAGATAAGTTAGGCCACATTTTATACGCCTCCCTAGAGGTATAACTCAATGTGACCTCTTCATTATTTGCAATAAGTCGACCAAAATCAATTTGCTCCTCATCGAGCATATAAGCAATTAGGCCTCTCCATGGAATCAAGATGTGGCTTCGAGGTCTCAAATTATAAAGAGCCACACATCAACTCGGGCACTAGTCTTCGTGACCGGTTGAATTTTAAAGGTTGCCCACTGCTCGGTTCATATGAGTGCCCGACAAACAAAGCTTCCTCCATAGCATAGCATGATCCCGCCACCACGAGCCGTGGTCGTGGTAGATGTCCAACCGATCCTCCGGGCTGTCCGGTTTATGCCTGTGTAGTTGTTGATAGCCGTGAGAGAATGAAACCAACTTCCCTCACAATGTAAGTGAAAGGAAAGTCTTGCTCTTTCTGAATGGCGCGTGAGAACTCCCTAACCAGCTCAACATTCACTTTGGTCTGGGGCTCACATAGAACACCCAAACCGTAATTATGAAGAATCGCAAAAGGCGTGTGGTAGTGGCCCTGCTCTCGGAGCCGGATAATTCTCTCCGTCCAAATGTTCCGCCTCGAGTTTGTACCGCCGCCTGAGCAGGCCCTAAGAAGCGAGCACCATCAAAAGGAACTGACCTAGAGGACCCAGCCCCGGCGGAAGAAACTCTTTGTCTTTTCGGAGCCATCTGAAAACAACACAAAAATCAACGAAAATCGACACCGAAATGTCCGTTAGTGAAAATTCATGCAAACAGCAATAGAAACCATCCAACCAAAGCATCTAGACACAACGGAAGATTCAAAAATACAGCAGAAGAATTTTTCGAATTGAGATCAAGGCTCGCGATTTTAAAAATTCTTCCAAAATGTAAATTTCTCCACACAAACAGACCTAATAACAACGAAAATCCTAATCTAAGCCTTCTCTACAATCTAAACAACCTAATCCTAAGAGAAAAATCAAAAATTCCTAAACCTAGGTTTTCAAAATCTAACCTAAACAGCGAAATTTAACGAAATTGAAAGAGGAAAAACATAGAGACAGTTACTTAGATGCTTGGGAAGATGATTAGACAAAGAAATTCGCAAGAATTTGTTGATTTGGGTTGAGGTTTTTGGGATTTCTTGAGACAGTTTGAAAGAAGAGGGAAAAGTGAAAAAGAAAAGTTACACTAACCATATTTTATTTACAATTAACCCAAGATTAAGTTGGGCCCAAGAAAAACCGGTTTTTTGCAAAATATTTTTTTTTTAAATCTCCCAGACCGCGCTGAGCGCGAAAGTTTCTGCCAGATGGGCCAAAATGCCCTGAATAAGCGCGACCGCATAATTTCAATTTTTCAAAAACAAGAATTGATTAAATGGACAAGTCAAAATGAGTCCAATAAAGAATACTTACAATGTTGGGGTGCCTCCCAACAAGCGCTTTGTTTAACGTCGGTAGAGCTCGACGGTTCGGAATGATCAAGGATCATTAAAGAAGGATTCGGCTATGTCGCGGCTCACCTCTCTGCCAACATACTGTTTCAAACGCTGCCCATTCACCGTCCATTCTTTCTTCCCTTCTAGATCTTGCAAGACAACGGCACCATAATCTTTCACTTCTTTGATTAGAAACGGACCGGACCACTTTGTTTTAAGTTTTCCCGGAAAAAGTCTCATTCGGGAATTAAACAAGAGAACACTTTGCCCCGGTCAAAATTCCTTGTGCTTTATCTTTTTATCATGAGAAACTTTAACTTTTGCCTTGTACCTCCGGTTGGAATGGTATGCTCCCTCTCGCATTTCATCCAATTGAACGAGTTGTATTTTTCTCTTTTCATCCGCCAAAGATGGATCAAAGTTCAAGAATCGGAGGGCCCATAATGCTTTGTGCTCCATCTCTACCGGGAGGTGACAAGTTTTTCCATAAACAACCTGAAACGGGGTTAGTCCGGTAGGAGCTTTATAGGCGGTTCGATACGCCCATAAAGCTTCATCCAATTTTTGTGACCAATCTTTTCGAGAACCCGAAACAGTTTTTTCCAAAATCTTTTTAATTTCCCTGTTTGACACTTCGGCTTGACCGTTCGCTTGCGGGTGATAGGGAGTCGTCACCTTATGCTTTACACCGTATTGTTTCAAAAGTTTTTTGTAACAATGTATTGCAACAGTGCGACCCGCCATCACTAATTAGCACTCTAGGCACACCAAACCGAGAAAAAATGTTTTTCTTTAAAATTTTGATAACGGTTTTGGCGTCGGCCTTTGGTGAAGCAATGACCTCCACCCACTTAGACACGTAATCCACAGCCACAAGAATATATTCATTAGAAAACGACGATGGAAATGGACCGACAAAATCAATCCCCCAACAATCAAATACCTCGACTTCCAACATGTTGTTCAAAGGCATTTCATCTCTTTTTCCTATACCGCCACTTCTTTGGCATTTATCACAAGACTTAGTGTGAGCATAAGCATCTTTAAATAGCGAAGGCCAATAAAATCCCGATTGTAGGACTTTGGTGGCCGTTCGCAATCCATTATAGTGTCCCCCACAAGGGGAATTGTGACAATGCCAAAGAATGTTTTTGGCTTCCTCATTACACACACACCTTCTTAGCAACCCATCGCTACTCAACCTAAAAATGTAAGGTTCATCCCACACATAATACTTAGCAACGCTAAGAATTTTCGCTTCTCATTCCATGTCAAATCCTCCGGCATTAATCCAGCGGCCTTGTAATTTGCCATGTCGGCAAACCACGGCCGCTCTTGGATTGCAAACAACTTCTCATCTGGGAACTCCTCCTTCACTTCCTTTTCTTTGTCCGTAATTTTCACGTTCACTAGGCGAGATAAATGATCTGCTACCAAATTCTCTGAACCCTTTTTATCTCGGACCTCTAAATCAAATTCTTGTAAAAGAAGAATCCATCGGATTAACCTTTGTTTAGAGTCCGGTTTGGTAAGCAGATATTTTATCGCGGAATGATCCGTGAAAACCACAACTTTTGAACCAATAAGGTAAGGACAAAACTTTTCCAATGCATATACAATTGCGAGCAACTCTTTTTCGGTTGTTGCGTAATTAATTTGAGAATCGTTCAAAACTTTGCTCGCATAATGAATAGCATGGAAAATTTTGTTCTTCCTTTGGCCAAGCACGGCTCCCATCGCATAATCACTTGCGTCACACATCAATTCGAAATAAAGTTTTCAATTAGGCGCGGTGATTATGGGTGCATTTATCAAATTTTCTTTCAATTTTTCAAAAGCCAATAAACAATCTTTATCAAACAAGAAGGACTTATCTTTGTTGAGCAAGTTGCTCAAAGGCTTGGCTATCTTTGAGAAGTCATTGATGAATCTTCGATAGAATCTCGCATGTCCTAGAAAGCTCTGAATGCCTTTGACATTGATAGGTGGGGGAAGCGTCTCGATCACATCAATTTTTGCTTTATCAACCTCGATTCCTCTTGAAGATATCTTGTGGCCAAGAACAATTCCCTCGGTCACCATGAAATTGCATTTTTCCCAATTCAAGACCAAATTGGTATCCACACACCTCTTCAAGACGGTGTTCAAATTTTCCAAGCACAAATCAAATGACGCTCCAAAGACGGAAAAGTCATCCATAAAAACTTCAATTGTTTTCTCGATCAAATCGGCAAATATGGCATGCATGCATCTTTGAAATGTTACCGACGCATTGCATAAGCCAAAAGGCATACGCCTATACGCGAATATTCCAAAAGGACATGTGAAAGCCGTTTTCTCGTGATCTTCCAGATTCACCGATATTTGATTGTACCCCGAATATCCATCCAAAAAGCAATAGTATTGTTGTCCCGCGAGCCTTTCCAACATTTGGTCCATGAACGGAAGAGGAAAGTGATCCTTCCTCGTTGCTTTATTAAGCCTTCGGTAGTCGATGCACATTCTCCATCCCGTCACTTTTCTTGTTGGCACTAATTCATCCTTATCATTCGACACAACCGTCAAACCTCCTTTTTTCGGAACCACATGCACCGGGCTCACCCAAGTACTATCAGAGATCGGATAAATCATTCCCGCTTCTAACATCTTCACTACTTCTTTTCGAACTACTTCCTTCATCACCAGATTCAAACGCCTCTGAGGTTGGGCTACCGGTTTGTACTCTTTCTCCATCATGATGTTATGCATACAATAGGCCGGGCTTATGCCTTTCAAATCGGCTAAAACCCAACCAATTGCATTTTTGTTAGATTTCAAAACTTGAATTAAGCTTCCCTCCTCCTTCTCCGTTAATGTATTACTAAGGATTACGGGCTTCTTACCTCCCTCCTCTAGAAACACATACTTCAAGTGAGATGGTAGATCTTTCAACTCAAGTTTTGGCTCTTCATCTTTTGGATCATTTTTCAAAATTTCCACTTCTTCCTCCCATGGGTGCATTTCCTTGGAAATCTCCATTCCTTCCAAACACTTCTCAAGATCTTGACTATCATTATCATCATTCACTTCTTGGGTTTCTTCCTCAATAACATCAATTTTGAAGCAATCTTTCTTATCAATTGGATGCTTCATTGCTTCCAAAAGATTAAAGCAAATCTCTTCATCTTGGACCCTCACCTTCATTAAGCCATCATCAATGTCAATCATCATTCTAGCCGTCTTCATGAATGGACGGTCTAGAATTAGAGGTGCGTCCACGTCTTCCTCCATATCTATCACAACAAAGTCAACCGAAAAAGAATTTGTCCACTTTTACCAACAAGTCTAAAGCTACACCGTATGGGCGAGTAATAGACTTATCCGCTAATTGCAACGTCATTTTTGTAGACTTTAATTCGATCTCCCGCAGCCTCTTTACAATGGATAATAGAATCAAATTGATACTTGATCCCAAATCAATTAATCCTTTGCCGACATAGACATCTCCAATGGTAACGGGCAAGGTTACACGCCCCGAATCACTTTCTTTTTTGAATATGTTGAATTATCGCACTACAACTTGCATCAACCATTATAGTTTCTTGATCCGTGTACCGCTTCTTTTTTGTCAATATATCCTTCATGAATTTTGCATATTTCGGCATTTGCTCCAATGCCTCGGTGAATGGAATATTAATTTGCAATTGCTTAAAAATATCCATAAACCGAGCATAGTGCTTTGCATCATCCTTTTTAGAGGGAAGGTGAGTATAAGGTAAGTTTCTTAATGGAAAAGTGACTTCTTTCTCCTTTCCCTTTCTCATTTTATTCTTCTTTTCCTCCATTTTCTCCTTTTCAACTACACCAATCTCATTTTCATTTTCAACTACAACATCATTTTCAACTAAATCATCCTCCACATCAACATCATCATTTTTTTCAACTACAACCTCATCATCTTTTTCAACTAGTACCTCCTACACTACTACTTCTTCATCCTTCTCCACTTGATCTTTTCTCTCCAGTACTTTCTTTTTCTTTTCAACAACTTTCTTTTTCTCATCACAAACTCTACCACTTCTAGTTGTAATAGCTTTGCAATGCTCCTTAGGATTTGCTTGAGTAGTTGGGGAAAATGACGTCGAAGCACTTTGTTCGGAAAGTTGCTTGGCTAGTTGCCCCATTTCAGTTTCCAAATTCTTGATAGATGCCTCCGTGCTCTTTTGATTTGCCATAGAAGCTTGCATAAATTGAGCTAGAGTGTCTTGAATGTTGGAAGATCTCACTTGATTTTGAGGTTGATTTTGAGGTTGAGCTTGAGCTTGATTTTGATTTTGAGTTTGATATGGATTTTGCCTAGCTTGGTTGTTGTTGTCTTGTCTCCACCCGCCTTGATAACCTTGGTTACCTCTTTATTGGTAACCTTGGCCTTGATTTTGATAAGGATAATGAGCTCGTTGTTGGTATCCTTGACCTTGGTTGGCCATATAATTTACTTCTTCATTTTCCGGAGGACAAAATCCGGTTTTATGATCCCCTTTACACAATTCACAACAAGCAATTTGTTGACTTTGCTTGCTAGATGTTCCTTGAAACTCCATGATTTGTTGAGGAAGTCTTACCATTTGTTTTGTCAATTCTTCAACTTGTTTTGCAAACATTTGTTTTGCGCTACAAGTGCTTCGTGACTCGAGCCAATTTCAAGAACTCCCGTTTTTACTTGTGCACCTCCTTGATCATGTTGAGTTTGGTGGTCATTCCTCCCCATCTTCTCAATTATTTGAATTGCTTCATAAGGTGTTTTTGCCATCAAAGAACCTCCCGCCATACCATCCAACAACAATTTGTGTTGAGGTTGGAGACCATTTCGGAAAATATGAATTTGGGTGAGCTCGTCAAAACCATGGCTAGGACACTTCCTAAGCATAGACTTATACCTTTCCCAAGCCCTATTCAAAGGCTCGTTTACTCCTTGTGAAAATACTGAGATTGCGGTCTTTGCCTCCATGAAACGTGATTGAGGGAAAAATCTTTCAAGGAATTTTTCCTCCAAAACATTCCAATTTGTTATTGTGTCTTGCAATTGGTCTAGATAACAATCTTTTGCTTTCCCCACTAAAGAATGAGGGAAAAGCCTTTGAAAGTATTGCTCTTCTTGGTCTTCCGGAGCCCCGGCCGCTCCCGCGATCTCATAGAACTTAGTAAGGTGGGTGTAAGGATCTTCATGGTCATGGCCATGAAAAGGACTTGCATAAAGAAGTTGGAGCAAGCTCGTATTCATCTCCGTGACCCTTGCATTTGCTTGGCGAGCAAATTGAGCGGTGTGACGAGGGCTATTGACACAAGGCCCCCGTGGTGGTGGTGGTGGTGGTTGATTCTCCTCCATAGTGACCTCTCCTAACACGGGTGGTGTAGAAGAAGTAGATGATTCTCCTCTTTCTCCTCTTTCTTTTTTGCCTAGCTAGTCTTTTCCTTCTTTTAGCACTACTATTAAGTCTTCTGTCCGTCCTTTCAATTTCTGGATCGAAAAGGAGTTGATCGGCCGGAATACTTCCTCGCATAAACTAATTCCTGAAAAAAAGTCTAGCCACACAAAAGAAACAAAGAGAGATTAGTAGAAAAATGTCTTAAAACACACAACTATTGCGATACTAGCAATATCAAACTCCAATCCCCGGCAACGCGCCATTTTGTTGTAGGTTTTTTCCGCGAACAAGTATTTTTAATTATCGATTCCACAGGGATTGGTGTATATTGTAGTCTTTCAATAGAAAAGTGTATTTTAAGATTAAAGTAACCAAAGGGTTTGTTTCCTAAGCTACTAGTAACATGAATTTCTAAACAAGTAACTAAATTAATCTTTTCAAAAGAGAGTTATGGTTTGGATTCAAGAGAGTTGGAGTTTGTTTGTAATTTATGGAAGCATGTCAAGATTAGTTTCATTGACCTAATTTGATATGCATTCAATTAATCAAGTGATGAACATAGTAGATGATTTCTATAAATACATATCCTCTCTATCTTGTAGATTTCCCACCAAGATTGTGAATGTTATCATGTTAATCTTTGTATGATCCCTCACTACAACTATTGACATGATAATCATTAAGTTCAATATTTGTAAACACTAACACACAAATCTATTCCTAGCATTTGTTCATTAGTGGATGAATATCCTAGGTCTACTTTGAAGCATTCTTTCTCAAGCAACATTCAAAGCATAAAGATGAAGATCAAAGATATTCAACTATATTAATCATCAACCATGTTCATACACAAATGGATTAAGAGAAATACATACTATTTAGATCAACTACCTCTAATATTGACACAAAAAGAACTTAGCCACTCATTTCCATGGTTGCTTTGCTCTCAAGATTGTTGGTAGAGATGATGAACATGAAGAATCAATATGAAAACTATGGTTTTTCTTACAAATTCTTGCCCTAATTTTACACAAAATGAAAGATAATTATGATGAAGTGAAGTTCCACCCTTTTACAAGCCAAAAACCAGTTGGAAGTGATGGGTTAGGTGACCAAAAGGTGAAAGCATGGGTCTGTCCTTTTTCTGTTTTTCGTAGACCGCGCTAAGCCCGATTAGTCGCGTTGAGCGCGCTCATGCTGCAACCACGCTGAGCGCGACCTGTAGCATGCTTCTTCATCCAAAAATTTCTTCAAAAAGAATCATCCCTAAAACTCTTCAAGTGTCCTTGAATTCAAGCTTGAGATAATTAATCAATAAAAACCTACAATTAAAAGTAAACTAAGTTAAATAATATAATATAAACAAAAACTGAATAAAAACATAATTAAACCAAAATACTAGATTAAATACTACTAATTAATTAAAAAGGAATTGTTAAGGACCACAAAATCATGTACAAAATAACTACAATTTGGTCCTTAACATTAATTTGACCGAGCATTCAAAACTCATCAAGAGCACGCATCAAAGGATACAACAATGGCTATCCTCCAATGGTTGAGAAACTGTAGCAGTCAAGCTTCAACTGTCAACAATGTGCATCAAAGGAAGACAATACCCTAACGGGTATTCCTCATCTACAAAGGACTTAGACCTCCACAATCACCTCTAGCAAATCAAAGATGATGTGGAGATCAACGATTTTTTCAGCAAAATTAGAAAGTTAAAAAAATGATAAAAATCCTGCTAAGTCGAACTTGGTAATACGTCGCTTAGCAAATTGGCAAGCCAGAAAGGAGAGGATAATCAAATAACATCCTCAGTGAAGAACAAAGTCGTGTGATCAAGCACTAAAGTAAAAGGGTGAGTGGCTGCCATGTCCAAGAAACCTCGTCCTTAGCAAAATCAAAGTTGTACGATCAAGAAACTATGATGGTTTCTCAACCTTCAAATTCCTCTTGTGAGAGATGACTGCTTGTTTCAAGTTAACTGAATTTAGGTTTGGAGAACATCATGAAGGGGGTGGGCACCAAAATATTTTGAGCCTAAAAATCCTTCTTTCTGAAAACCACAAACTAGGCCACGTTACAACCCTTAAAAGTCCCAATTGAAGTAGGGTTAATTTGAAAGTTAAACCGTAACGGGAGCACGGTATACTGACTCCTAGGAGGTTTGCTATAACTTTGGAGTTGGTATCCCTCAATCTTTTCATTCTTTTGCATAAAAAATGCGATGTTTTGACATCTTTTCATTTTTGTTTCAAGACAAGCATAGGATTTGCATTAGAATTATCATTCTTAGGATAAAACATTATTTGCATATGAACAGGTTCATAAACATCCAGGAAGCTTGCGTAATGAGCATCAGGTGAACATATTGATTATCCCGAGGGGCAGATTACTCTAAGACTCGTTGAGTGGCCTTTTGAAGAATCATCATAACTGGGCAGCCGTGCCAAGGTTGACCAATCTCGCCGTAAATGCAGGGCATGTTGATTATATGTGTTTCACTGGGTTCAAGTTGGTGTATGGTTGACAGTTTGCAGATGCCTAATTGTTCATCTGAATGAGATTCCTATATCTTTGAGAGTACTTTTCAATACGGGTTCCTCCCCAGTGAGTCTGTTTTTAGGAAGAAATGGTCTCCAGAGTTGGTCTTTAGAAGTTTGTCAGGTTGATTTGTTTCTCCTGGATCCAAACTTTGATCTGTTGACATCTCTTTTCCGCAGTGAGTCATACGCTCTCTTTGTTTGTGCAAATTGTCAGTTATCTTACCCGTGTTTGCATCATCCTTCCAGATATTTGGGTATCCATACTTTATGTGTGGTAATCCAAGTGTTTGACATTCTTGAAGAATTATACCCCGCCTTTGGCCTAAGGGATATTATAGTTCTTCCGCTTTTGCAGACACTTTCTCTGGTGCCATCATCCCGGAAATTTTGGTTGAGTTCGTCTTCTCCCGATGTTCTCTTCCCCTTGCAAGTTCATCTTCATGCATATGTTCTTTCTTCTTTGAGTTCGTCGTTGCCCGACGTTCTCTTCCCCTTGCAAGTTCATCTTCATGCAGATGTTCTTTCTTCTTTGAGTTCGTCTTCGCCCGATGTTCTTTTTCCCTTATAAATTTATGATCCGTCAATCCATGTTCCCCACAAAGTTGTACACTTTCCTTGATTATACAAGCAATTGGTTATCTTTCCCGTGTTTGCATCGCCTTTCTAGATATTTGGGTATCCATACTTGGTGTGTGGTAATCCAAGTGTTTGATACTTTTGAAGAATTACACCTCGCCTTTGGCTTGAGGGATATTATAATTCTCCCATTTTTGCAGACACCTTCTTCGGTGCCATCGTCCTAGCAATTTCCGACAGAGTTCGTCTTTGCTTGACGTTCTCTTTCTCCGGCAAGTTTGTTTTCTCCCGATGTTCTCTTTCTTCTCAGAGTTCGTCTTCTCCCGATGTTCTCTTTCCCCTGCGAGTTCGTCTTCGCCCAATGTTCTCTTTCTTCTCGAGTTCGCCTCCCGACGTTCTCTTTCTATTGCTAATGCTTCAGATATTTGTTTATTTCTCCAACGAGTTCGCCTTCGCCCGACGCTCTTTTTCCTGCAAGTTCATCCTCGACAAATATTATTTCTTATTTGAGTTCGTCGCCCGACGCCCTCTTCTCCTGTGAGTTCACCGTCGCTAGTGCCTTCTCATTGTTTAGAAGCCGGGTTAACATGCCCTTCGTACTAAAAACTTGTTTCGGAGTTCGTCTTCGCCAGACATTCTCCCTCTTATGGATTCTCCATTGTCAGGTATCCTGCGGGTGTCCTCCCATCATTCCCAATGGAGTTCATTATCTCATTTTCAGTGAACATGGATGAGAAACCCCCGAGTGAAACTACTTTCTACAAAGAATTAGATGCAATGTTTGTCATCAGCATGGTATCTTCAATGAAATTCCTCAGCAGATGTTATTATTGGCAAAATCATTACTATGGAGCATTGTGCAAATCCCCGGTACGAGTTGTAAGTGCCCATTTCAGTTGGAGTCCCCAGTGGATGTTCATTAGAATCTCTAATGTGCTTTGATAGAATTTTGCATTCTTTTATCCCCTGTGGAGACGATATCTGGACCATTGATCGCGAATGTTCATCCCTAGTGGGTTCATATTTCCTAATATCCCCAGTGTGTGAGTACTAGTCTACTTCGGTTCTTCCCCAGTTGGTGCTGAAGCACATCTCTTCCAATATTCCCAGTGAGTAGGAACTTTGTCTTCATCCCCATCCAGAGTCATGATGGGTAACAGTGGAATCTCCTCTTTAAGTATCCCCTTTTATTCCCCAGTGGATCATTGTCTATTGGACAGTTTCCCATGATATCAGTTCCTCAGTATGTTCAGCTGATGGTGTTTGACATCCCTAAGTGATTATTGATTCAGCAGTTTGGTTGTATCTCTAATGGCATGCCAATGCTATTTTCCCCAGTAGAGCTTCCCGATTTGAACCTGATGGTTCGGTGACCTGCAGTCACCGGTTACTCGCTTTTATACTTTTTGCGAACATGCATCATCGCATTTGCATTACTTCTTAGGAAATTCATGCATTTCATAGAATTATAATCCAGGAATAATAAATTATTTGTCCCCAGTGGAGTTCCTATATCTCTCTGAATCCCAGCAAGGATAATTTCTTTGGTGTGTGGCATCTTTTTTCGGAATCCATTGCGTCCCAGTTTTTCCTGGCGCAATATGTCCATTAGCTCCTTTAATGTTGAAACTGCCAGCTCTTACCCTGGTGCAACACGTCTTTAGCTCTCTCCTATACGCATGATACAAGTTACTTTGTATTGTGTGTGGACTCTGGTCAGCATTTCCAGTCTTCATCCTCATTGAAACTGCTAGCTCTTACCCTGGTGCAATGTTCTTAGGACATGTTCTCCTCCTGTACCTTTTCGAGAACAAGGATACCCTTGTTTCTCTCCTCAAAGAATAGCGTTCTGAGTCAGTAAAGCTTAATCGACACTTTCTAGCCTTCGCAACACTAACACGTCCGATTATCCCCGGGCGTAATGTGGTTAGAATAGTCACTGTATCAATTCTTTGCTCCACTAACATGTCAGCTCTCCCCTGGCATTGTGGGTTACCTTTTGAGGACAAAAACTCATTTGTTTCTCTTCTTTGTGAAGCCTAATCGGCGTTTGAGTCTTTGCATCACGATCGTCCAGTTATTTTTTGGCGTAGTGTGATTAGTCTGGTTAACGTATCTAGTGTTTGCTTCCACTAGTGTGTCACCTCTCCCCTGGCATTTTGGATTGAATTGGGTAGAGGCCAGTTCTTTTAGGGCAGGATTTCACCTGTACCTGTCTTTGCAGAATTCATCATATATTTTGTGATCTCTCTTGTTGTGACCCAGTTAAGCCCTGGTGCAACCCATCCTTTTCTCCAATGAGGCTTGAAACAACCGGCCAAAAAATTAAAGGATATAACTATATATCAATGAAGTCGCCATTGAACGTTTTGTATCCCGCCAAAAGGAAAAGGTAAACATCGAATAAACCTGAAACGGAGAAATCACGGTCTTGTGATCAAGAGATCGGGTAAGGAAGTCTGTTACGTGAGGGGAAGGGATTAGCACCCCACACGCCCGTAGTACTCTACGGTATCCGCTTTTACTTTCTATCTAGTGGCTGTAAAAGTCTAACTAAATCTGTATATGAGGTATAATGCATGCAAAAAGAAAAGAAGAATAAAGAAATAAAGAAAAGAATAAAAGAAAGAAAACACAGGGAAAAGAAGGAAATATTTACAAAGGTTGCTCGATCAAGCCCCGGGACAGGATGCCTATGTATTCCCTCGTGCAATGGGAAAGTCAGAGCGCCGTAGTTCGGCTCACTTATTTTGGTTGGTTTGTGTTTTTTAGATCAACAGACGAAACAACAAACAATGACAAAACACATCCATGATGACGAAATATCAGCTACAAACGGGACGACGAAACATCGGCAAACGAGATGACAAAACATCAGAAGATGAGATGACAAAACATCAGCAACTGGACGACGAAACATCAGCAACGGGATGATGAAACATTAGCAAACAGGATGACGAAACATCAAAAGATGAGATGACGAAACATCAGCAACTGGACGTCGAAACATCAGCAACTGGACGACGAAACATCCTAAAACTAATTGGTTTGTATCTTTTACTTTAGAAAAAGTTTCATATTATTAGAGTATTTTAATGCACTTGAAAAAACAAGATTTTAGTATTAAGGATGCAAAAGGATAAAGGGAAAATGGATAGGAGAGACTAACTTATTTCTAATCGTAATGTTATCATACAAAGTTGATCCTAAGTTATGGATATAAACAAGGGGAAGAATCTACCTAAATTTATCATGCATGGATAGCAAACCTAAGGTCTATTTAGTTAAAACTTGGAGAAGAGTGAACTAAAGATACTATGGGGAACATGGCAATCTCATAAAAGAGATAAGGAAGTAAATAATCACACTTAAATAAGAGAGAACAAGTACAAATGACAAAACATTAAGCAATGAATGATAAGACATGTATGGATGACAAAACATCTAACATGGATGGGAAAACATATAACATGGATGACAAAACATCTAACATGGATGGCAAAACATCATATGAAGAAAGATATAACATGCATGCAAATGATGATGAAACATCGGCCATGGGTGACAAAACATCATGATAGTAAACATGGATGGCAAAACATCATATAAAGAAAGATACAACACGCATGCGAATGATGATGGAACATCATGTATAAAAAAGGTGACGATGATACCTAACGGAAAAAGTCCGTTGCCTCTTCAGCACACACGAGATAAGCAAACTCTGCCCAAGTTGCGCCAACAAACGATCACGAACTCCTGGCAACAAGACCAACAAAATGATTAGTATCCTAAAAAGAATACTTGAAATGCTTGGTGTATGGATGGAGGATTTAATTGGGTTATGACTAACCAAGGGCAATACTTGATTAACCTTATGAGAGTAGGTGCTCCTACCCCCAACCATGAGACCCTTTTGCATGGAACACTTGGTATATGGGCCAAGGTGATCATTTCGGGTTATGATTAACCAAATTCAAAACATTGATTAACCTTGTGAGAATGGCCATGCCCAAACTCAACTATGAAACCCTTTAAAGGAAATTAGTATAGGAACCAAGAGGTCAAGAGATGGAAATCAAGCGAGCCCATACAAGGTGGCCATATGTATGCTCCTAAAAAGTGGGACTAGTGTGGCACTAGTATTCTAAACTACCAATTGGAACAACAGATCAAATAGTTGTCGTTGTAGAAAATCTCAGGACCAAACTATGAATGTGTGTGAGTGTGCACTGTGTATGTATACATGTTCATTGATGAAGAGCCCAAGAGGAGGCTGTGTGTTCTAATTGAATGACAATCGCGTAAGTAAACAATAATTGGAACACACAAGGAAATAAAATCCTAAACTATTACAAACCATATGGGAATAGGGATTCAAGTTTATGAATGGGGATGTATCGAATCAAAAGTCTGAATAAAAGTCTAAATAATACAACCCAATCGAAATACATCAAATAATTAACTAAAAATAAAGAACTTCATTGCATGGTGTGAGAAATCGCCTCAAGTGAACTTCAAGACGTCAGATAAAGCTTCATGCATCAGATGAACATCGGATAGAAATCCCTTGCACACTCAACATATGGATAATAAATAAAAAGGTAGATAAATAAAACACTACACTAAAGATGACAATACATCAAGAAGATAATGGATGATGGCAACACATCTAAAACGATAGCACAAATAGTTAATCACAAAGAGAATGAGGAAGAAAATGAAGTGGAAAGAAATGAGTGAGCAATCATGAAATGTGTCATGTTAATTGAGGTAAGTAGACACAACATACATATACAAGGTTTATACAAACCAAAAACAAACATCAAGCATCACTATGAATACACACATGCAAAGTTAATTCACAAACTAGGTCAAAACTAGTCCTAAAAGCATACGGGAAGCAAACTGTGCAAGATATTAAGATTATATGAGATGAAGGAAGAATTATAAGATAAAATTAAATTAAAGTCAGTAGATAACATGTTAATATCTTATTTACATCATGCAAATCAAATCACATAAATTTCACAAACAAAATTCTACAAGAGTGCATAAACATGCGCAATAGTGTGTGGTGAAGTGAATACAAGTGTGTGACATACACAACATGAAAAGAGAGTGTCAGGATGAAGTGATTAAATTAGAAAAATCATATGAAATAATTAATAGTCAAATCATAAAGAGAATGTCACAAAGATGCAATTACAACACTAGTACGAAAACTAGTCGAAACTTGGAGCTAGAAAGCATTTACAAGTCAAAAGAAGCCAAGAAAGGGCATAAATGAAAGGAAATGAACCATGAAAGGTTAAGATGCATACAATACAGTATAAAACACATCAATACATCAATCAAATCATACAAACATGCTTGAGAAAGATTCACGGACAAATCACTTAAGGAGAACAAAATCGATCCATACAAGTGCGGGCAAAGGTGTGTGTGCGTATGTGTGCTTGAGAATACTTGTGCTAAGTGTCACACAAGAGTGAGGTAAATGATGAACACATATAGATAATACTCATACAAATTATAATTAATCAATAAACATCAACAACTTGATTACAAGTCAACAAAAGAGGGAAAGAAGTCAAAATTCTACCCTAACTCTAACCCTAAGAGGTAAATAAAACAAATAACAAAAAACATGAGCAAGATGCAAGATTAGAGAAAAATGAGACACCCAAAGTTAGTAACTTAACATATAAATAAATCATGTTCAAGGGTTTCTCCAACACAAGATAAGGATCATTCACCAAAGCACACCGACTTAGGGTTTAAAATCACTGAAACTAGTCAAGTTCAAACAATTTGATAAAGATCAAACAAAATGGTCTTAATTAGATAATTAAGACATGTGTGACCTGTGTATTAATCTAACTCAAGATGAGGTTCATGAGCAACAAATGTAGAAGACAAAACTTTAATACACAAAATAAGTCACCTAATTGATAATCAACATCACAAAAGATGGAAAACACTTGTTCAAATCAATGACAGATGATATAAATCAAGGGTAAAAATAAAAGTTGATACTTGTAGATCCTAGGGCAGTGGAATTTCCCTACTACAAGCATCTATCATGAGCTTACAAGAACTCCAAGCCATGCTATCAATCTAACAAAAGCGTAGATGATCAAACTATATTGAAAATAGGGTTCTTAGATGTTATAGGAATGAAAAAAATATCAAGATACCTCAAGGAGACATGGATTATAAAATCATGATCAAAATCTAAAGAGAAAGAAGATAAAGACAAACAAAATGGCCAATGTAGCTTCCAAGATGATACCAAAATAAAATGACAATGAAATGTCAATCAAAGGTTCATGGAAGCATAAGGAGTAAGATGTAAGAGAAGTATGAAATCAAAATTCAAACATCAAAAGAAATGGACATGAAAGTCCTCAAACGATTATACACATACAATTAGGTCGAAACTAAAAGATGCGGCTAATAACTTGTCACCATGATGGGTGGATAATAAAATGTCGAACAAGTATCATTGGAGCAATGTATGATAGGCAACCAATCACAAAAGATCAGAACCATAATAGGTTAGAAACATAATAGCTTCACACGCGACATTAAAAATGGTGCAAAAGCTACCTTCTAAACCTTGAGCATAAGAAATCATCAAACAAAATTGGCAACAGGATAAATAATTCACGGGTAAAATAATAAGAAAAGAGATAGATCATATTGTCATACCCTAAAATTTTCCCTCCATCTATTCAAGAGATCTCATACATCTATGCTCAAGGATTCCTCAAGAGTTGATCGACAAACTCTCCTAGACAATCAACCCAAACTAGGTTTGGTATCTCTTAAGTCAAGATGGATTTCCAACATCTCCAATGGTCTTCATGCCTCCTCATATGCTTCAAAGATTCTCCATGTCAAGTTTCAAGCTTCACAAGTCAAGTTTCTACAATTGCTCGATGGTTGAAAATCTGTGTATTGGACAAAAGTCAATCTGTGGTCAACATACAGTCAAAACTTCGATTTTTGGTCAACATCCTCATTTTGAAGTTACATTCATCATTTGATCAAGGGTTGATCATGATTCATCAAGAAAACTCAAGATTTGCTCAAAAGTCAAACTTTCTAAATTAGGGTTTCTAGGTGAAAAGTCAACTGAACTTTGACTGATCATAACTTTCTCGTACTTTCTCAGAAATTTTTCCACCACCTCTTGTTTTGAAGGAAATTCAATTCTCTACAACTTCATGTCTCACAAGAATGTCCAAAAAATGCTTCATTTGAGAGGTATAGCTCAAAACATTACAGGTCATTTTCAAAGTCAACAAAAGTCAACTTTTGTTTTGAAGATATATTGAGCATGGTAACTCCAATTGAGATGAGACCAAAGACATTGTTTAGAGGACTCTTAGAGCTTTCCAAAAAGTCCAAGAACACTCAAAAATGTGGAAAATTGAGCAAGTTACACCATTCACAAGTTGGGCAATTTTGGAAGAATGCACAAAGAGAGATACTTCAAAAAATCAAATCTTTTGCAAATGGGCCTACTTTTTCTTCATCCTAACTTGTTCCTCATGCAATTAGGAATGTCCAAGCCCAATGCCACGAATTTTTGATTTATTTTTCTATTTAATTTGTAATTTATTCATTTAAATGCAAATTAAATCTTAAAATAAATTATAAAATCAAAATTAATTGAAAGATTGATTTTTATTGCTTTCTTGTGATCCAATCAACCCATAAATGCCAGCAATTTCAAAATTTGATCAAATTTGGCAAGATTGGATTGAAATTGGACAAAGTTTGAAAATTTGATTTCATGAGAATATCAAATTTGATTTCCATTGAATATTGATTAATTCTTTCCAAATTCAATCCCAAATCCATCCAAGATATATACTTGATGCATCTCAATTGCAAGGGACGGAAAAATTGCTCTACAAACCCTATTCTCAAACTGAAAAAAAATCGAGTTCTTGAAGCAAATAGCAATCCTTATTCCAGCCGTTTTCAATCAATTCTAAGGTGTCAAACACATTCTTTGATACCCCAAGAGTGATTCCAGATATTCACATTGCCAAAATACATCCAGAATCAAGAAATACGATTTCGGTTTGTTCTTGTTTTTTCCAAATTCGAATTCTGTTATTCATGCATTATTAATGTGTTTTGTTGTTGTTTTCGTGCTTAGAGCAAGTTTTGCAAGCTTTCTGGGTCATTCAATTGGATTTTCGTGGCCTGGAGCATGATATGCCATGATTAGGGTTTCAGGTCACGATTTAGGGTTTCCTTAAATAGGACAAATTGAACCAAACCGATGCCACCAGGATGATCAGTGGACCAAGACGAATCAAACCATGGCCTTGGATTTTATTTATATTACGTGTGTTGCATTTTTGACATTTGTTAGAACCTATGCGAACAAAGACCGACGCTAAATTCAAATATTTAAAACGAAGAAGATGAAGTCTCCCGCGGAGAAGAAGCAAGTCAGGAGGCGACGCGTGTGAAAATCCACTAAGTCCGTTTTCAAACACAGATGCACACATGGCGTAGCGGTTGGTTTTCAAGGTTCGAAGCCAGGGTCACGAGTTCGATCCTCATCAGACCTTTTGGTTTTTTTCCTTTTCACAAACTCAATATTTTCATATTTTCTTTTATTTTAATATTTTCCATTCATTTTAATTTCTTTTCATCATTTTATTTTTGCATTAAAAAATCACCAAAAACATTTTTTCTTTTTACATTATTTTCATAAAAATCTTTATTTAATTTAATAAATTAAAAAAACATATTTTTGCATGCATATTTATTTTTATTTATATTTTTGCATTTAATTCACTTTTAATTGCATTTTAATTATTCAATCCTTTCTAAAAAATCCCAAAAAATTATTTTAACTTATTTATCTTATTTCCAGCATATATTAATTTTCTCATATTAAAAATTGCATTTTTCTAACATTTTTTCCCTTGTTCGATTCATATTGCATTTTCCGATCTCTTATTCTTTCACAGTTGTCCGATTCTGGACGCTTTTTATCATTCTATTTTTCCAATAATGTAATTGTTCATGGGTTGTAATAGTTTAATCTAGGGTTTTATTTTCCGAAGTTTAAATTATGTATCTCGCCCAAAGCCATGTAATAGCATTTAGACTTTACATTACATTTTTACTTTCCGCACCCTATCAATTGCTAGTAATTAGGCGTATGGCAAGATAACAATGAACATAGCTCACACTAATCTTCAAGATAAAATATCTGAATTTGACACACTTTTCACACATGCACCCTTAGGTAATTCTCTCTCGATGCCTTCGATTTCCAATGGTCATGTCCTCGAACGTAGAGGTATTTTAGCACCTGCCTTCCAAACAAATCATCATAGTCCCTTCGATACAAAGATCATAAGACCCACGATGTCGCCTCCGAATACATGATCTTGACCTCGATTGTCGCCACGAAAATGATGATAGTCCTTCGAATGTGCTAGGATACTTCCTACAAGTTGCTTTCTATGACCATCCGATGTCCTTCGAATGTCCCGCTTACATCCAACGAATGGAGCTACCTACTAACTAATGGTATGGCTAGCGCTATTCTAAAGGAACGTAAGTACGAAAACGACCAATTCGAGTGGTAAATAAGTCTTTTAGTTGCTTGCTCTAAACCAAATGCTTTTCACACCACACACTCTTTTTCAAGTTCAATTTCTTTCCAAAACAAAACATTTTCGAACACTTTGTATACACTCCGCATGAGTCATTACAAAGTCAAAGTGAAATGCCTCTTTCAAAACATTTTTGTCAAACACGTAAAGCAATTTTAAAAGTGATCTAGAGCAACTAAGAGCCCGAGAATAAATCATGGATGGAAAGGGTGCTAATACCTTCCCTTTTCATAACCATTCTCCGAACTCGTAATCTAACGAAGGTCTTTTTCTGTTACTTTTACCTTCCCTTAATTGGATAAAAATAAAAGTCGGTGGCGACTCTTGCTATCCGCACATTTGGATACAAAATCCTACAAAGTCGCTTCATCAGACACATATGCCTTAAGGGCTCACCATAAGGCATAGGTAAATCAGGAAATGGATGGTGATACATTATAGAGCCTCGAAAAATTTACAATTTTGGTACAATGAAGTCGTCATCGAGTATTTATTTATTCCAAAAGGAATGGGAAAACATCGAGTAAAACTCACGAGCAAAGGATAAGATAGTCTACGAGACCAAGAGATGGATTCGGGAGTCGGTTATGCAAGGGGAAGGTATTAGCACCCCTCACATCCATCGTACTCGATGGGACCCATTTAGTTCATGTGTGTGTTCAAGTGCTTATGATAATTGCTATCTTATAAGTAATGATCGAGAAAGGAGAAGGAAGAATGGTTTTGTTTTTATATTATTTTGAGTTTGCCGCGGTTTCAAAACCTTGTGCCTACGTATTCCTCGTGCAATAAGAAAGTCAAAACTCCGTAGTTTTTCTTGAAAAATGAAAAGAGTTTTGTTGGTTTGATTTAAGAAGAGAGTGTGCATGGGCACGTAAAAATATTTGAATGAGTTTGAGTTGATTTTATAGGACACAAGTGTTTGTATGTCCAAAGTAGATACTTGGGACTCGCACACTTAGAGCGAGAAAAGGTAGATACCTTGACTCCCTCGTTTAATCCTTTTCTTAAAAAAAAAAGATATATATATGATTCATCAATATAAGTCGATGACTTATTCTTGATTAAATCTCGAGAGAATAGATGATGTTTATTCCTACCATTCGACCCTTGTTTATTTGAGAAAAGAAATTTTGAAAAGCCACCGACGTTGGATCGAGGTTTGGAACTTTAATTATGAAAGTGTTTTAATCGGGTTATGATTCATCAATATAAGTCGATGGCTTATTCTTGATTAATCTCGAGAGAATAGACATATGTCTATTCCCTATCATTCGACCCTTAAAGAAAATTTAGATTTGGTATATGGACCAAAATGCGAGGTATGATTGATTTGGATACGTGTACAATTGTGAATAAGCAAGCAAGGAAAAATACAACTATTAAACTATTACATGTCCAGAATGGGGATTAATTTAGTTGAATCATGATAGATGAAGTAAAAGCAGCACAATATATAACCATGCAAATTAAAACGGACAATTCAAACATATGAAAATCAATATAAATCAAGGAACAATTAATTTATCCATATAAATTTATAAAAATTAAAATTTAGTAAATTAAATAATAAAATTAAACCGATATAAAAAGAAATGATTTAAATAATTATAGTGTAAGGGTGTATTTAACTACAAAAGACAATTAAGATGAATTGGTATTTTTTAAATAAAAAAAATAAGTAAAATGAAATTAAATAATAAAATAAATTAATAAAAAAAACAAACTAGAAAAAAAAACATATGGGTTAAAAAAAAGGAAAAACTGGTTGGATCATTGGGCCGGACCGGTTCAACCCGGATCCAAGCCCACACCAAAGAAACAACTCGGGTAATTGGGTGAAGAACCCTAATTCCCAAATCAAACATTTTTTTCGTGAGAGAACAGAAAAAAGGATAGACGGCCATGGATAACAGATGGAGTTCTGGCAAGCTCAACGCACCAATTTCATTGATTTCAATGTTCTAACACCGATCTCCGGTCAAAAAATTTCCCTCCGTTCTAAACTTCAAACTAATTTTTCAAAGAAACTCCTCAATCGGACCAATCGAGGGTTTTCCAGAATCAAGAACCTAGGTTTCAAAGATTACCGAAAAACGATTCACATCAAAATTCGGATCTCCCTCGCGACCTCAACGAAGTAATGTGCTCGTGGTCGTTTCTGGATCATCTCCGAGTGTTTAATCGGTAAAATTTGAATACATTTTTTATGACTTTCGGTTTTCTGAAATATTAACTTTCTAAACATGAATATTCTTTTTCTGCTTTGCAAGGAAACGAAAGGGCAGTGGTGTGAGTACGAGGTTGACGTAATACCTCAACTCAATGGAGTACTGATTCAACATCAGTTTCTCCTTGAGCTTGTCATCGGAATTACCACAGATTTCGAATAGAGAACTTCAAATGGAAGAAAATACATCATGTAACATAAAAAACTTCAAACATTTGTTTCATATTTAACTTGTATTCTAGTGGAATCTATACTTATTCATGAAATATGGTGTGGGTAGCATAAGTCAAGCATACGAAGATATGTTGAAGCTCAAGGCTAAAATGCAGAGAGAATAGGTGCAACTATGTTACCTGAGTGAAGTTGCACTGGCTGGTTCTGGTAAGTCTCTTTTCTTCCTGAACTGAATTGGTATGAGTAGAGTGGTCTAGATCTTTCTACTTCAACTTTCAATGTGAAATTTGAAGAAGAAATTTAGGGTTTAGAGCTTTGAGTGAACAATGTTAGGGAATAATTCTCGCAGAGTTTTGTTAGGCTAAGAGTGGTCACGAATGAGAGGGAGCGGTTGTTTATATAGAGTGTAGGTTGGATGAGAGAGGTTGGAATGAGGTCGAAAGGTGGTTTGGACTTAGGTTAGGATAGAGAATTAGGCTTAGAGTTGGTTAGAGTGGAGGAGAGAAACTTAGTGTAGAAGATTGTGGAAATATTCCTTTTACAATAACCATTCAAAACTAACTTGAAGGTATTCTTTTATCTTTCATGAGATTTTATTGATGTAACAAGAAAGAAGGTAAAATGCTAGCAAAACATGGCCCTTAGATATGATTATGAATGGTTAGGATTAAAGTTAGTTTGTGAGCTATAAAATGAGCTGTCTATAGGACAAAGGGACTAAAAAGATTTGATTTTTATCCGTGGTAAATTCGATAAATAAAGTGGACCCCTAGTTTGCACACTCATATTTGCGTAAACACAAGAAAACATGTTATGTTCCATTCAAAAAATGTGCATTGCATTTCTTGCACTTGAAGCTTTTAAACCCAAAACTTATATTTGAAATTTGAAATTTTGTGTGCCATAAAAGAATCGCTACCATGTTGTCCATGACGACTTCACATTCTAATTTCCCTACTTATTTATCCATGATCCGATAACAAGCCTTTGCATAATAATTAGTTGTGCCCTGCTTGAATTATCTTTATGTTTTGCATTATGAACCGAGTTTAGCATTAGTTCTCGTTGTTATGCACATGTTGTTCTCGCAAACTTTGAACCTTTATGATGCGCTTAGCAAAGGCTGATGGATACATGAATATATTGAAAATAAAAGTGCCAAGTTTGAATGACATCTCGTAGTGTATTTTTTGGTTCAAATGTGCGCCTTTAGTCCGTAATTTGTGCTGACTTTGAATTGATATTATGATGAATGCAGGACTAAAAGATGGCATGGTGGGAAGAATTATGTGTCGAGTTTGATAAAGATGCAAGTCACATCCGGCTTTCTCCTGTGAGCATATTTGATATGCTAGCATGCATCGAAATCGCCTGCTTTTTTTCTTCATCTATTTTTGAATTGCATTGGTAAGAATGTATTGAAATGCCTCTTTCAAAACATTTTTGTCAAACACACGTAAAGCAATTTTAAAAGTGATCTAGAGCAACTAAGAGCCCAGAGAATAAATCATGGATGGAAAGGGTGCTAATACCTTCCCTTTTCATAACCATTCTCCCGAACTCGTAATCTAACGAAGGTCTTTTTTCATATTTTTACCTTCCCTTAATTGATAAAATAAAAGTCGGTGGCGACTCTTGCTATCCGCACATTTGGATACAAAATCCTACAAAGTCGCTTCACCGTATCACGTAATCGGCGACTACTGGGAAACACCCTAAAAGAGAGAATTGCCTTAGGGATTTCTAGATAACTTTAACGCTTTTGTTTGACTTGTATGCTTTATCTTTAAGGGTTGCTTGGGTATTATATTGTTGGGGATCCTACACCGGATCCGGGTTTCCTTTAGGTAAGTAGCATTAGATCATCGCGATCGCTAGACGATAACTACGCGGTCAACATGATGGCTACGTTAGCGTGACACTTTGGTTGTCCCGATACTCTTCATTCCCAAGTTGAAGATAGTATTTGGCTTCGTGGTGTCATCAAGCGCTAACTAAACTTTTAGAACCTTAATTGACCCATCTTAGCCATTGAAGGTAGTGAGATGGCCGGCTTTGGTGTAGACCGAGGTTGGTTGATACTGATGCTACGCCATTGAGATCGACTTTTGGGACATTTTCGATCGACCACTTGGCCGTCAGATTGAAATAAGCGCCTACGAAAGATCCGTGATATGAGATTCCTAGAACCCTACATTATTATAGGACAGATGAACCAACTCAAACCTTTGGTAGGGTAATCACCTATACCTCATGCAAGCCTTAAACCTAGGCTCATTGTGTGAATTGTTTGTGTGCTAAACATGACATCATGACATCATTCGCATTGCATATCATTTCTAACTATTTCAAGGACCTAGGGATTTATCTTTGCCTGCTTTGTAGGGATCATGGCTTCTAGAAAGACTATCCGAATCAACTTCATGGGTATCCCTTCTCAACTCAAAGAATTGGTTTCGTAAATTCCGACCACGCCCGCTCATCAAAAGACATGGTTATCTACTTGATTTGGTTATCTCCTTTGAAGAAGATATGATGCATGTCCTATTTCAGCTTTGATCCGAAACACCATTGCTTTACATTCTGATTATCGCTGGTTCCTACCTTGAAGAGTTCTCTGCTACTTGGGATACCTATTCTTGACCAAATGCCATTCACCGGTCTAGAAAAGGTTCCTAGGTACGAAGACATTGCATCAGCCTTACATCTTAAGCGCTCAGACATCGAAGCCAATTGGGAAACTAGAAGTGGAGTTAAGGGTTTACTTTCCAAGTTCTTAATTAAGAAAGCCCGAGAATTCCTCAAAGTTATGAGTTTCCATGCATTCGAAGACATTGTGGCCTTGCTAATTTATGGTTTGGTTCTATTTCCTAACTCGGATCAATTCATAGATGTCAATGCCATCAAGTTGTTTCTTACCCGCAATCCAAAGGCCTACTTTACTTGGAGACATTCTATTTCTCCACACTGTACTACTAAGAGACAAGGAACTCTCATGTGTTGTATACCGTTACTCTCAAGGTGGTTTATTTCGCACCTTCCTCCATCAGTTTTGAAGAACGAACAGAGGTTGAGATGGTCTCAAAGATTAATGTCACTCTCTCATTCAGATATCCGTTGGAGCCTTTTCTCTCAAAAGGACTTCACCTTCATCGAGCGTTGTGGAGAATTCCTAATGTACCGCTACTTGGTATAAGGGAGGTATTACTTACAACCCTTCTCTATCTCTACGCCTTTGGTTTTGCTCAAGAGATGGTCCACATGATATGCTTCTCCAAGATATTGTGTTCGACACAATCACGATCTCCGTAATTACCGACGAAGGTTCATACACGCGGGGCATGGTAAAGAAGATCGATACCAAGACTTTGGGGCACCAACTCCATACCTTGGGAACCTTACCTCAAATGGGTGCGAGCTCGAGCTCAAACCTCATGATGCCATTCACTGCTTTACCAAGAATTATGGAACTGTTGCTATAGGTGACGACCTAATCGCTCTCCATCCCGACATGCCTACCGATTTTGAAGACTTGAAGAGATCCCGGATTCATCAAAGAAGAAAGGGATACCTGAAGCTCGCATGCAAGTGAGAAGAAAGTGTTAGAGTTGACCAAGCTACTTCACGAGGAGCGAAACATCAACGCTTACATCGGCACCAAGAGGAAGCGCCCATGGGAGACTTAGAGCTCTAGGATGTTTATGTTTTCTTTTATTGTTTTGAACTATCCCTTGTACTTAAAAAGGAAAAGAAAATAATGAAAAAGTACTAATAAATGTTTGTTCATTGCTTGTTTAACAAATTTAAATCTCTAAGGTCCTTGAAAACATTGCATTGCATTCGCATAAACATTGCATAGTATAGCATAACATTGCATCACAGGTACATTGGAGATTGGTTTTCTCATTTGCTCGCTATTTATTTTAGCGTAAATGGCTCTTGAACAGATCACAAAGATCTCCGTGCTCGAATCTTCGCAAAGCAGATGTTCACCAACTTGGTCCAAGGCCAAGAAGATTTGAAGAAGCTCATCAACAAGAAGAAGAAGGTCGTTGGTCTCCTCAACATGGGTAGACGTTTCAAAGGGGGTCCTAAGGTGGTCACCAGATTGAGCTCTCAAGGAAGTGTCCATACCGAGGGAGTACCAAGGTGATGAAGGTGAGCAGCATGAGCCAAAGAAAGGAGGAGAGGACCACTCTGATTATAGCCAACACTCTGATGAAGATGACAAGTACAAACAACTTGAAGACCGTCTGAATGCTGTGGAGAACTTGAAAATGTCCGGGCTGAATTTTGATGATCTGAGTCTCGTCCCTGGAGTTGTGATTCCTCCCAAGTTCAAAGTTCCTACTTTTGCTAAGTATGATGGCATGTCTTGCCCAAAGTCGCATTTGAAGTCCTATGTCCGTAAGATCCATCCCCACACCGATGATGTAAAGTCAGGATGCACTATTTTCAAGAGAGTTTGTCCGAACCAGCTTGAATGGTACTATCACCAGAGAATGACCGTATCCGTACTTGGAGTGATTTGGCCGATGCTTTCTACATAAGATGAGTACAATGTCGAATTGACACCCACTCGCATGCAACTACAAAGCATGTCTATGGGTCGTGACGAGAAGTTCAAGGAGTATGCTCAAATGGAGAGATCTAGCAGAGTTCAACCACCCTTGTCCAATAGGAGTTGGTTGATATGTTTATGGAACACCGACAGCTCGTTCTTCAATCATCCGATTGAAATTCTTCATCCGGATTCACCGAAATGATATTGACAAAGTAGCGCATTGAAGCCGGTATCAAGAGTGGGAAGATTCAGAGAGTCATCTTCAAATGCCAAGAGATCTTTGGTGGTAAGAAAGAAGCCAATGCTGTATGGTCGAAAAGCCGAGCCAAGACCGACCGTGCTCAACTGTGGGGGCGCCAGGATCTCCAATCCTACATCAAGACAACCTCAACGAGACAACGCTACAGAACCGTAACGCGCCACGAAGACAAGCCACTTAAGATCAACATGCCTTTGTCGCAAGCCTTGCAACACATGTTGAAAGCAGAGCCGACACTGAGGATCCTCCTCGAATGTCAACACTTCCTCTCCAAAGTACAATCCTAATGCTAAGTGTGCTTACCATTCCAATACCGTGGCACGATTAATCGATAATTGTTGGGCTCAAGAACAAGATTCGTGATATGATCAAGCTAAGCATTGAGTTTGATCCTCCCGCTGAGACCGAATGTGATCAACGCCTCTATGCCTAACCATGACAAGAGTTCCAATGCTGTTGGGATGATACTTATGTCTTCAACATAGATGACTTGACCATTCCTCCGATGATTAAGAAGAATTTGTTGCAAGCCGTGTCAACCTGTGATGCCCGAGGATTGTCGGTGCTCGTCGCTACCGATGGTTGTGCTTGGTTGAGAAGACGTGTTCAAGGTATGATGGACAACCGTGAGATACTATTTCAAGCCACCCGTGCGTGTCGGTGAAGAAATGTCTAAGTTGAAGATCGACAATGCGAACGAAACTGTGCTATCTGTGGGACACCTGGGGCAGCCAAGTGGAAAGTATGATTACATGGTGAAGTACACTTTCTCGAGTAGTTACAAGATTCCTATTGAAGATGTTAAGGCGACCGGATGGGGTGACGATTTCAAGACTATGCCGATGTTAACACAATAAGAATTTCCTCTCACGATCCTGTGCCTAGAGTGGCACCTCTCATTATCACTTCTCCAAGACCAGCCCATTCCTCCGACAAGGCTATCCCCGAACTATGGAGTCGATGTTTACTATCATGGCGCCAAACAAGACCCTCGACCATTGAAGATCTTATCAAGCTACCATTCCCGACATTGACAACATCACCGGATCCAAGAAGGTGACCGAACCGGAAGGGTATTCTCTCCCAGATCTCTCCTCCAAAAGGCACGCGACTCCAACTGATTCCAAATACTCAATCAATATCCCCGCCTAGAGGGAAAGAACCAAGGACTCATCCCGCTCAACCGTATACCAAAGGAAGTCAAGACACCTCCAAACAGAAATGGAGGAAATTCAAGATCATCAAGAAGAGTGACTACAATGTTGTGGAATGCTAGACAGACTCATCCAAGATTTCCATGCTCGCTTTGCTCTTGTGCTCGAGGCTCATGCTAATGCCTTGGTGAAGTTTCAAGAATGATCACGTGCCACAAGACACTACCACCGATCGCTTGAAGTTTGTATTGCTAGCCTGTTGCCAACAACGGCCTAGGCTTCTCGATGTCGATTTGACTCCCCCGAAAGAACACAACAAAGCCTTGCACATCTCGTTGAATGCAAGGGCACTACATTGTCTCATGTTTTAGTGGATACCGGCTCGCCTCGAATATCCTACCAAGACCGCTTTTGATCGGCTTGATGTCAAGGGTTGGTTCTAAGACCTAGTGACATAATCGTGAGAGCTTTTGATGGTTCTAAGCGAACAAGATTGAGAGCTCACTCATCATAAAGTCGGTTCCCGACTTTTGATTCTACTTTCTTTGTCATGGACATCCGTCCAAATTACTCTTGTCTACTGGACGCCTTGGATACATGGGGCAAGGCCATACTCTACTTTGCATCGAAATCAAGTACCCCGTGAGGGAAGGTTGTCACAGATGTGGGAAGAAGAGATATGGTCACCATCTCCATCATTCCGATACCTTGAGATGGAAGGTGAATTCTTCGAGACTCCCCGTCAAGCTTTTGAAACAATCCCCGAGTCGTGCTGCTGACTCTCCCGCCACTCCCGGTTACACAAGTTCCGCCTAGGATGGCCTCATTGAAAGATGCTCGTCAAGAAGGAAAGAGTACTATTTGGGGTCAGCCCCCGATCTTCCTTTCAAATTTGACAAGACCGGTTTAGGCTTCACCATCAAGGGTCAAGATGATACGTCGCGAAGCGTGCCGCCAACTTCCTTTCCGCATCAACCGAGTGGAATCCATGCTAGAAGACAACGACAACGGCTTCGACATCGCAAGTGGATCTTCCCAACTCCGTGATCATGGGCTCAAGAATTGGAAGACCAAGACGCCATACCAATCTCCTTTAGCCAGAGTAATTGCTCTTGTTTTGTTTTGATTTTCGATTTCTTTATGTTTTGAACAATAAACTTTGAAAGCCTAGTGCCTTGCCCGGCATCATGGCTCGCTTCAGGGTTATCCGTCATTTCGTATTTTCATTCAATAAATTCGTTGGACTTTTGCATTCAATTGTTTGTTTTCTTTCTTTACTTTATCACCCTTCAAAAGCTATGTGTTCTTACACACACCCACGTGACACACGCAGTAATCACTCAATCTCATAATAAAATGCTAGTGCTAAATATGACTTCGATAATCCGATCTACAAGTCAAGACGAAAGTGAGGAAGATGGTGAAGTGTGGAGAACTTGCCGATCAAAGAAGAAGAGCGGGTTATACACACACGAAGAGCAAGTCGAGGTTGTGAATTTGGGTACTAGCGAAGACAAAAGAAATCAAGATAGGAGCGGTCTTGAGAACAGGTTAAAGAAAGGTTGGTTCGATGCTACGAGACTATATTGAGGTTTTGCTTGGTCATACGAAGACATGCCTGGTTGGACATTGATATTGTGGTGCACCGATGCCGATAAAAGAGGGTTTTCTCCCAAGAAATGTAGGTCTGTCAGACATGGCCCCGAGATGTCGAGAAAATCAAAGCCGGGTTATGAAGCGCTCAACGCCGGTTTCTTAGTCGTCACCTCTTATCCCTGGTTGCTAATGTGGTACCCGTGCCTAAGAAGGATGGCAAGGTACGAATGTGTGGATTACGTAGATCCGAACAAAGCGAGTCCGAAAGACGATTTCCCACTTCCTCATATTGATGTTCGTTGACAACACCGCCAAGATAAGGTTTTCCTTCATGGATGGTTTCTCCCACAATCGATTAAAATGGCTCTCAAGACATGGAAAAGACTACTTTTGTTACACATGGGCACTTTCTGCTACAAGGTTATGCCGTTTGATCGAAGAACGCGGGCGCCACTTATCGCGTATATGGTGGCATTGTTTCATGACATGATCCATCACGAGATAGAGGTCTACGCCGACGACATGATAGCTCGGTCACAAATCAAGAAGAACATCTTGATCACTGCGTAAACTGCTCGATGATTAAAGAAGTACGATTAAGACCGAATCCCAACAAGTGCACCTTTGGAGTCGATCCGAAAACTCCTAGGGTTTGTGGAAGAGGTATTGAAGTTGATCCCGCAAAGGTTAAAGCTATTCAAGAGATGCCACGACGAGAAGGAAGTCGAGGTTTCGGGCCGATTAAACTACATCGCCGTTCATTGCACACTTAATCGCTACTTGTGAGCCAATCTTCAAGTTACTAAAGAAAGATCAAGTAGTGGAATGGAACGACGATTGCCGATCGCTTTTGACAAAATCAAGGAGTACCATGTAATCCTCCTATCCCGATGCCACCGCCAAGGAGGACCTCTTATCATGTACTTAATGTTAGAGAACTCAATGGGTGTGTTGGGGCAACATGACGAGTCCGGTCGAAGAGCATGCAATATACTACCTTAGCAAAAGTTTACCGACCGTGAAACAAGATACTCACAGAAAACTTGCAACGCTTTCATCGTCACGACTAAGACAAGATATGTTGACTCACACTACCTTGTTGATTTCAAGATGGATCCGATAAAATACATATTCGAGAAACCAGCTCTCTCTGAAGAATTGCAAGATGGCAAATGATCTTGACCGAATATGACATCCAAGACACTTCTCAAAAAGCGATCAAAGGAAGTGTAGCCGATCATTTGGCTCATCGTCAGATGACTATCGCCTATGCAGCTCAATTTCCGCACGAAGATGTTTTACTAGTCACAGATTGGAAGAACCGTGCCCGCACGAAGGACCCGAAAGGATCCCGATGGACTATGGTCTTTGATGGAGCCTCAAACGCACTTGGCAATGGCATTGGCGCCATCATTACATCCCCCTACAAAGTGACATACGCCTTTCACCGCCAGATTATGTTTCAGCTTGCACTAACAACATGGCCGAATACGAAGCTGCATCATGGGTATCAAAGTCGCTATTGATCTAAGAATCAAGTTCTTGCAAGTGTATGGAGACTCACTTTGGTGATCACCGATTAAGGCGATCGATACGAAGCATCCGAATCTCATTCCATATCGAGCATGTTCGAGTTTGATTCCCTACTTTGAAGAGATCACTTTCAATCATATTCCACGAGAAGAGAATCAGCATAACGATTAGCTACTATGTCGCCTATGTTCAAGGTCGATGGGACAACGAGGCTCCCGATCATCATTGAGAAGTTCGACGAACCAACAGATTGTTGTGAGCTTGACGAAGAGAAACCTTGGTACTATGACGTGAAGAGGTATCTTGAGACTCGTGAATATCCCGTAGGGGCATCCACAATGATAAGAAGTTCATGAGAAGATTTGCATCTAAATTCTTCCTCAAGAACGGATCTTATACAAGCGCAACCACGACTTGTGCTTATCTACTGTAGACCGTAAAACCGAATGCGTATCATGGAAGAGTTACACTAAGGCTAATTTAGTACCCACTCCAAGGGACACACCATGGCTAAGAAGATTTTGAGAACAAAGTTACTATTGGTCCACCATGGAAGCCGATTGTCACCGCTATGCTCGATCTTGTCACAAGTGCCGATTTGCCGACAAAGTGCACGCACTCCAAGACCGAACGCTTTAACTTCTCCTTGGCCTTTGCAATGTGGGGCATTGACATGATCGGAGAGATCAAGCCCACGCCTTCCAACGGACATCGCTTCATCCTTGTGGCAATTGACTATTTCACCTGGGTATGTACTGTCAGATCATACTAAGAATGTCGCTCGATTCATCAAACATAACCTCATCTCGTCGATATGGCATCCCCGAAGGATCATCACGATAACGGCTCCAATCTTAACAACAAGATGATCACCGAACTCGCACGCAATTCAAGATCAAGCATCATAATTCCTCCATATCGGCCTAAGATGAACGCGCAGGGAAGCCGCCAATAAGAACATTAAGAAGATTATATAGATGACAAAGGACTTACAAAGATTGGCATGAAATGTTACCATTTGCTCTTCATGGTTATCGCACTACAAAGACGAACATCAACAGGGCAACCCCATCTCTCTTGTATACGGTATGGAAGCCGCCCTACCCATCGAGGTTCGGATACCTCAACCGTAGTCCTCCAGACGCAGAGTTAGGTGAAGACGATCGTCGCATCGCCTTGACCGATTAACTTGATCGATGAGAAACGACTGCATCCATCCGCCATGGATGATTTATCGAAACGAATGATCGAGCATTTAACAAGAAGGTCAAACACCGAGTCTACCAAGTCTGATCTAGTAGTCAAGCGCATCATTCTTCCACAAGGTGATCCTGTGGGAAAATGGACTCCCACCCACGAGGGACCGCTTGTAGTCAAGAAGATTTCCCTGGAACTATGATACTTAGCACCATGGATGGTGAAGACTTCCCACACCGTGAACGCATATAGTCAAAAATACTACGCATGAAAAGACCCGCTAGGTCGACTAACCTAGGCAAAAATAAGTATCCTGCGAACCAAAAGGTTCGGCAAAAATTAAGGATATATACAAAACATGTACACCCGCAAGTCGAAAACCCGAAAAGGTGGCTTGGGCAAAAAGGGTATCCCAGAGATCAAAACCCGAAGGGCGGTCTAGGCAAAAGTTAGGATTTAAGCGCATAACCATGTCTCTTCCAGATCATCCGCTCGTGACTACTATCAAGATTCAAGGTTCGAATGGCTAAGATCGCCTACTCACTTTCTAACGACAACAAGGGATGAGATAGTCGAAATATATGAGTACTAGCATAGTTGGAACTTAACGAGATTTGTTTCGCATAGCTTTTATCTTTCTTGTACAAACTACTTGGCCATACGCCACATTGCAAAATAAATGCAGTTCTTTCTCTTTACAATTTTCATCGTTGTTGTTTGCAATAAGTCCAACGCTTGCTTTGAATGATTATACGACTGACAAGAAAATCTCTCGCAAACATACGAAAAGTGAACATACAAAAGTACTTGCTATGTGTTCCGTGAATGGGATGACGACGAAAGTCAACAAATAGTTCCCCACAGCATAAAGGTGTCACTCACAACACACCTTCCCAAATGGAGTATATGTTAATCCACGAGCAAGGATTCCACTCAACCGAGCAATGTTACATCGCCTCCAAGAGCAACCTCATCCCCAAATAAGGTATTCATCCCCATGACATGTCTCAATCCTCCCTTCTCCCCCAGCAGAGATCAGATCAAACTTGGTCGATAGTGCATCGAGGAAGCATACACTTTTATTCCCACCAGAGATTACAACGGACCAGACTCTTCTAGCCCTCTCTCAAAGAACCATCAAATGCTCTCCAATGAGATCTACACCTAATCCCCAAGAGAGCCTCCTAAATTTCCCGCAGATCTACATACAAGGTCCCCAACAGATTGCCTCCCGCACTCTCCTCAAGTTGTCTATGAGATCTCCAACAACGAGCTTCTCAAATCTCTACCTTCCTCAACAATGTCTAGGCCCAAGACTTGGTCGATAATGACGGAGGAATCCAGATTTCTTTTCTCCTTCAAAAGCGGGTTCTCACCTACACAATTCCCCAAGCAGAGTCGAAATCTTCAAATAATATCCGCATCTTCTTCGTAGTAATCAAGATAAGATTTATTCGATTCCTTATTATCAACAAAGAATTACAGAGACTAGCGCATTTACTGCTTGCTTGGATGGCATCTTAAGCCCATCTCCGACTACTTATCAATATTTCTTCACTTTCGTAATGCCGCATATATGGTTAAAAATCAATACGCACTAATAACTTCATTTAAAGTGAACACGAAGTCTAACGACGACTCCTCTTGATGGCATCTTAAGCCCATCTCCTCTCCGCTCCAGAACATCTATAGAGTCTAACATACGACTCACTCCCCAAAGATCGACCTTTCTAGATGGCATCTTAAGCCCATCTCTCTCTTATTAACAACCCCGAGTCTAGCTGACGACTGCTCCCCAAATAAGTATCCAATTTCTCCAAATGGCATCCGAAGCCCATTCCCGCATCATCCACCAAAGAATGAGTGCAAATTTGTGTATTTGTTCAATCATCTTCACCTCCAGTCACGAAGACAAACATGTCAATCTAACCTTCCAAGACAAGAAGATTGAACAGGGCAGTCACATACCCCAAAATTTGCCCTCCATCTATTCAAGAGATCTCATACATCTATGCTCAAGGATTCCTCAAGAGTCGATCGACAAACTTTCCCTCAGACAATCAACCCAAACTAGGGTTTGGTATCTCTCAAGTCAAGATGGATTTCCAACATCTCCAATGGTCTTCATGCCTCCTCATATGCTTCAAAGATTCTCCATGTCAAGTTTCAAGCTTCACAAGTCAAGTTTCGCACAATTGCTCGATGGTTGAAAATCTGTATTGGACAAAAGTCAAGTGGTCAACATACCAAAACTTCTGATTTTTGGTCAACATCCTCATTTTGAAGTTACATTCATCATTTTATCAAGGGTTGATCATGATTCATCAAGAAAACTCAAGATTTGCTCAAAAGTCAAACTTTCTAAATTAGGGTTTCTAGGTGAAAAGTCAACTGAACTTTGACTGATCATAACTTTCTCATACTTTCTCAGAAATTTTTCCACCACCTCTTGTTTTGAAGGAAATTCAATTCTCTACAACTTCATGTCTCACAAGAATGTCCAAAACATGCTTCATTTGAGAGGTATAGCTCAAAACATTACAAGTCATTTTCAAAGTCAACAAAAAGTCAACTTTTTGTTTTGAAGATATATTGAGCATGGTAACTCCAATTGAGATGAGACCAAAGACATTGTTTAGAGGACTCTTAGACCTTTCCAAAAAGTCCAAGAACACTCAAAAATGTGGAAAATTGAGCAAGTTACACCATTCACAAGTTGGGCAATTTTGGAAGAATGCACAAAGAGAGATACTTCAAAAAATCAAATCTTTTGCAAATGGGCCTACTTTTTCTTCATCCTAACTTGTTCCTCATGCAATTAGGAATGTCCAAGCCCAATGCCACGAATTTTTGATTTATTTTTCTATTTAATTTGTAATTTATTCATTTAAATGCAAATTAAATCTTAAAATAAATTATAAAATCAAAATTAATTGAAAGATTGATTTTTATTGCTTTCTTGTGATCCAATCAACCCATAAATGCCAGCAATTTCAAAATTTGATCAAATTTGGCAAGATTGATTGAAATTGACAAAGTTTGAAAATTTGATTTCATGAGAATATCAAATTTGATTTCCATTGAATATTGATTAATTCTTTCCAAATTCAATCCCAAATCCATCCAAAGATATATACTTGATGCATCTCAATTGCAAGGGACGGAAAATTGCTCTACAAACCCTATTCTCAAACGAAAAAATTGAGTTCTTGAAGCAAATAGCAATCCTTATTCCACTTTTCAATCAATTCTAAGGTGTCAAAACATTCTTTGATACCCTGTGAGTGATTCCGATATTCACATTGCCAAATACATCCGTAATCAAGAAATACGATTTCGGTTTGTTCTTTTTTTCCAAATTCAATCGTTATTCATGCATTGTTAATGTTTTGTTGTTGTTTTGTGTTAGAGCAAGTTTTGCAAGCTCGGTCATTCAATTGGATTTTCGTGGCTCGGAGCATGATATGCCATGATTAGGGTTTCGTGTCACGATTTAGGTTTCCTTAAATAGGACAAATTGAACCAAACCGATGCCACCAGATGATCATGGACCAAGACGAATCAAACCATGGCCTTGGATTTTATTTATATTACGGTGTTGCATTTTGACATTTGTTGTGAACTCTGGCCGAACAAAGACCGACGCTAAATTCAAATATTTAAAACGAAGAAGATGAAGTCTCCATGAGAAGAAGCAAGTCGAGGCGACGCTGTGAAAATCCACTAAGTCCGTTTTCAAACATGATGCACACATGGCGAGCGGGTTGGTTTTCAAGGTTCGCTGTGGTCACGAGTTCGATCCTCATCAGGACCAGCTTGGTTTTTTTTTCCTTTTCACAAACTCAATATTTTCATATTTTCTTTTATTTTAATATTTTCCATTCATTTTAATTTCTTTTCATCATTTTATTTTTGCATTAAAAAATCACCAAAAACATTTTTTCTTTTTACATTATTTTCATAAAAATCTTTATTTAATTTAATAAATTAAAAAAACATATTTTTGCATGCATATTTATTTTTATTTATATTTTTGCATTTAATTCACTTTTAATTGCATTTTAATTATTAAATCCTTTCTAAAAAATCCCAAAAAATTATTTTAACTTATTTATCTTATTTCCAGATATATTAATTTTCTCATATTAAAATTGCATTTTTCTAACATTTTTCCCTTGTTCGATTCATATTGCATTTTCCGATCTCTTATTCTTTCATGTCTGATTCTGGACGCTTTCTTTTTATCATTCTATTTTTCCAATAATGTAATTGTTCATGGGTTGTAATAGTTTAATCTAGGGTTTTATTTTCCGCAAGTTTAAATTATGTATCTGCCCCAAAGCCATGTAATAGCGTAGGATTTATCTTTCCGCACTTTACATTCCGCATTTTTACTTTCCGCACCCTATCAATTGCTAGTAATTAGGCGTGTATGGCAAGATAACAATGAACATAGCTCACACTAATCTTCAAGATAAAATATCTGAATTTGACACACTTTTCACACATGCACCCTTAGGTAATTCTCTCGATGCCTTTCGATTTCCAATGGTCATGTCCTCGAACGTAGAGGTATTTTAGCATCGTTTTCCAAACAAATCATCATAGTCCCTTCGATACAAAGATCATAAGACCCACGATGTCGCCTCCGAATACATGATCTTGACCTCGATTGTCGCCACGAAAATGATGATAGTCCTTCGAATGTGCTAGGATACTTCCTACAAGTTGCTTTCTATGACCATCCGATGTCCCTTCGAATGTCCCGCTTACATCCAACGAATGGAGCTACCTACTAACTAATGGTATGGCTAGCGCTATTCTAAAGGAACGTAGAAGTACGAAACCACCAATTCGAGTGGGTAAATAAGTCTTTTAGTTGCTTGCTCTAAACCAAATGCTTTTCACACCACACACTTTTTTCAAGTTCAATTTCTTTCCAAAACAAAACATTTTCGAACACTTTGTATACACTCATGAGTCATTACAAAGTCAAAGTGAAATGCCTCTTTCAAAACATTTTTGTCAAACACACGTAAAGCAATTTTAAAAAGTGATCTAGAGCAACTAAGAGCCTGAGAATAAATCTGATGAAAGGGTGCTAATACCTTCCCTTTTCATAACCATTCTCCGAACTCGTAATCTAACGAAGGTCTTTTTCTCATACTTTTACCTTCCTTAATTGGATAAAATAAAAGTCATGGCGCTCTTGCTATCCGCACATTTGGATACAAAATCCTACAAAGTCGGGCTCATCAGATACACATATGCCTTAAGGGCTCACCATAAGGCATAGGTAAATCAGAAATGGATGGTGATACATTATAGAGCCTCAAAAATTTACAATTTTGGTACAATGAAGTCGCATCGAGTATTTATTTATTCCAAAAGGAATGGGAAAACATCGAGTAAAACCCACGAGCAAAAGATAAGATAGTCTACGAGACCAAGAGATGGATTCGGAGTCTATGCAAGGGAAGGTATTAGCACCCTCACATCCATCGTACTGATGGGACCCATTTAGTTCATGTGTGTGTTCAAGTGCTTATGATAATTGCTATCTTATAAGTAATGATCGAGAAAGGAGAAGGAAGAATGGTTTTGTTTTTATATTATTTTGAGTTTGTGGTTTCAAAACCTTGTGCCTACGTATTCCCTCGCAGAATAAGAAAGTCAAAACTCCGTAGTTTTTCTTGGAAAAATGAAAAGAGTTTTGGTTGGTTTGATTTAAGAAGAGAGTGGTGCATGGGCACGTAAAAATATTTGAATGAGTTTGAGTTGATTTTATAGGACACAAGTGTTTGTATGTCCAAAGTAGATACTTGGGACTGACACTTAGAGCGAGAAAAGGTAGATACCTTGACCCCTCGCTTAATCCTTTTCTTAAAAAAAAAGATATATATATGATTCATCAATATAAGTCGATGACTTATTCTTGATTAAATCTCGAGAGAATAGATGATGTTTATTCCCTACCATTCGACCCTTGTTTATTTGAGAAAAGAAATTTTGAAAAGCCACCGACGTTGGATCGAGGTTTGGAACTTTAATTATGAAAGTGTTTTAATCAAGTTATGATTCATCAATATAAGTCAGATGGCTTATTCTTGATTAAATCTCGAGAGAATAGACATATGTCTATTCCCTATCATTCGACCCTTAAAGAAAATTTAGATTTGGTATATGGACCAAAATGCGAGGTATGATTGATTTGGATACGTGTACAATTGTGAATAAGCAAGGAAAAATACAACTATTAAACTATTACATGTCCAGAATGGGGATTAATTTAGTTGAATCATGATAGATGAAGTAAAAGCAACACAATATATAACCATGCAAATTAAAACGGACAATTCAAACATATGAAAATCAATATAAATCAAGGAACAATTAATTTATCCATATAAATTTATAAAAATTAAAATTTAGTAAATTAAATAATAAAATTAAACCGATATAAAAAGAAATGATTTAAATAATTATAGTGTAAGGGTGTATTTAACTACAAAAGACAATTAAGATCAATTGGTATTTTTTAAATAAAAAAAATAAGTAAAATGAAATTAAATAATAAAATAAATTAATAAAAAAAACAAACTAGAAAAAAAAACATATGGGTTAAAAAAAAGGAAAAACTGGTTGGATCATTGGGCCGGACCGGTTCAACCCGGATCCAAGCCCACACCAAAGAAACAACTCGGGTAATTGGGTGAAGAACCCTAATTCCCAAATCAAACATTTTTTTCGTGAGAGAACAGAAAAAAGGATAGACGGCCATGGATAACAGATGGAGTTCTGGCAAGCTCAACGCACCAATTTCATTGATTTCAATGTTCTAACACCGATCTCCGGTCAAAAAATTTCCCTCCGTTCTAAACTTCAAACTAATTTTTCAAAGAAACTCCTCAATCGGACCAATCGAGGGTTTTCCAGAATCAAGAACCTAGGTTTCAAAGATTACCGAAAAACGATTCACATCAAAATTCGGATCTCCCTCGCGACCTCAACGAAGTAATGTGCTCGTGGTCGTTTCTGGATCATCTCCGAGTGTTTAATCGGTAAAATTTGAATACATTTTTTATGACTTTCAGTTTTCTGAAATATTAACTTTCTAAACATGAATATTCTTTTTCCGCTTGCAAGGAAACGAAGAAGGGTGTGAGTACGAGATTGACGTAATACCTCAACTCAATGGAGTATCGATTCAACATCGCCTCCTTGAGCTTGTCATCGGTATTACCACAGATTTCGAATAGAGAACTTCTGAAATGGAAGAAAAATACATCATGTAACATAAAAAAAACTTCAAACATTTGTTTCATATTTAACTTGTATTCTAGTGGAATCTATACTTATTCATGAAATATGGTGGGTAGCATAAGTGAAGCATACGTGAAGATATGTTGAAGCTCAAGGCTAAAATGCAGAGAATAGGTGCAACTATGTTACCCGAGTGAAGTTGCAAAGTACGGTTCTCGTAAGTCTCTTTTCTTCCCGAATCGAATTGGTATGAGTAGAGTGGTTCAGATTTTTCTACTTCAAATTTCAATGTGAAATTTGAAGAAGAAATTTAGGTTTAGAGCTTTGAGTGAACAATGTTAGGAATAATTTCGCAGAGTTTTGTTAGGCTAAGAGTGGTCACGAATGAGAGGGAGGGTTGTTTATATAGAGTGTAGGTTTGGATGAGAGAGGTTGGAATGAGGTCGAAAGGTGGTTCGACTTAGGTTAGGATAGAGAATTAGGCTTAGAGTTGGTTAGAGTGGAGGGAGAGAAACTTAGTGTAGAAGATTGTGGGAAATATTCCTTTTACAATGACCATTCAAAAACTAACATGAAGGTATTCTTTTTATCTTTCATGAGATTTTATTGATGTAACAAGAAGAAGGTCAGTAAAATGCTAGCAAAATATGGCCATTAGATATGATTATGAATGGTTAGGATTAAAGTTAGTTTGTGAGCTATAAAATGAGTCATCTATAGGACAAAGGGACTAAAAGATTTGATTTTTATCTCGTGGTAAATTTCGATAAATAAAGTGGACCCCTAGTTTGCACACTCATATTTGCGTAAACACAAGAAAACATGTTATGTTCCATTCAAAAAATTTGCATTGCATTTCTTGCACTTGAAGCTTTTAAACCCAAAACTTATATTTGAAATTTGAAATTTTGTGTGCCATAAAAGAATCGCTACCATGTTGTCCATGACGACTTCACATTCTAATTTCCTACTTATTTATCCATGATCACGATAACAAGCCTTTGCATAATACTTAGTTGCCCTTTGAATTATCTTTATGTTTTGCATTATGAATCGAGTTTAGCATTAGTTCTCGTTGTTATGCACATGTTGTTCGCAAACTTTGAACCTTTATGATGCTTAGCAAGCTGATGGATACATGAATATATTGAAAATAAAAGTGCCAAGTTTGAATGACATCCGTAGTGTATTTTTTGTTCGAAAATGCGCCTTTAGTCCGTAATTTGTCCGACTTTGAATTGATATTATGATGAATGCAGGACTAAAAGATGGCATGGTGGGAAGAATTATGTGCCGAGTTTGATAAAAGATGCAAGTCACATCCTTTCCCTGTGTGAGCATATTTGATATGCTAGCATGCATCGAAATCGCATGTTTTCTTTTCTTCATCTATTTTTGAATTGCATTGGTAAGAATGTATTGAATGAATGTTTGTGAATTTGGATGTTTGCAGGTTTTTGAATTGTATGTTATGCATATTGTAGTGGTTTGATGCAACTGATGGCAGAAGTTCTGGCTTCTTGGAAATTTGGACATAAGTTGTTGTCCCTTACAATTGGTACTTGTACCGCATGAATTAGGTACCAAACCATTTTTGGTATCTATCTGCTATTTAGATAAATCAACCTTAATGCCATTTATTTAATGAACATTGCCTTAGACATGGAATTGTGAAGTATGCCTCCCTTTTGCATCTTTGATTTGGATTTGCTTATGCTCGAAGAGATGGTCCTCATGATATGCTTCTCCAAGATATTGTGTTCGACTACAACCACGATCTCCGCACTACCGACGAAGGTTCATACACGCCGGGCATGGTAAAAAGATCGATACCAAGACTTTGGGGCACCAAAACTCCATTCCTTGGGAACCTTACCTCAAATGGGTGCGAGCTCGAGCTCGAACCTCATGATGCCATTCACTGCTCTACCAAAGAATTATGGAACCTGTTGCTATAGGTGACGAATCCTATATTGTTCTCCATCCCGATATGCCTACTGATTTTGAAGACTTGAAGAGATCCTGGATTCAACTAAAAGAAGAAAGGGATACATTTGAAGCTCAGTGCTATGCAAGTGAGAAGAAGGTACTAGAGTTGACCAAGATACTTCACGAGGAGCGAAACATCAACGCCTACTTCAACACCAAAAGGAAGCGCCCATGGGAGACTTATAGCTTTAGGATTTTTGTTCTTTTATTTTCCGAATTATCTCTTGTACTTAAAAAGAAAAAGAGAATAAAAAGAGACTAATAAAGTTTGTTCATGCTTGTTTAACAAATTTAAATTCCTAAGGTCCTTGAAAACATTGCATTGCATTTGCATAAACATCGCATATCATAGCATAACATTGCATAACAGGTACATTGAAGATCGGTTTTCTCATTTTCTCGCTATTTATTTTAGCAGAAATGGCTCTTGAACGACAACAAATATCTCCAAGCTCGTAATGCCTGGGCCCAGAAGTGGTTACCACTTGGTCCAAGGCCAAGAAAATCAAGAAGCTCATCAACAAGAGGAACAAGGTCATTGTGTTCTCAACATGGGCGTATCACAGGGTGGTCCTAAAGTGGTCAGCCGGATAGAGTTCTCATAGAAGAGTATCGAAACTGAGGGAAGTATCAAGAATAACGAAGGAAACCAGCGTGAGTCTGAGCACAAAGAGGAAGACTATGAGCACAGCAAGACTTTTGAAGATGACAAATACAAACAACAAGACCGTCTGAATGCTGTGGAAAATCTGAAGATGTCAGGACTGAATTTTGACGATCTGAGTCTTGTTCCTGGTGTGGTGATTCCTCGCAAGTTCAAGGTTCCTACTTTTGCCAAGTATGATGGCATTTCTTGTCCGAAGCTACATTTGAAGTCCTATGTTCAAAAGATCCATCCTCACACTGATGACAGAAAGCTGTGGATCCATTTCTTTCAAGAAAGTTTATCTGGAGCTCAGTTGGAGTGGTATTATCAGCTAGAGAGTACCCACATTCATACTTGGAATGACTTAGCAGATGCTTTCTACAAGCAGTTCAGTACAATGCTGAATTGGCACCCACTCGCATGCAACTACAAAGCATGTCCATGGGTCGTGACGAGAAATTCAAGGAATATGCTTAGAAATGGAGAGATATAGCAGGCAGAGTTCAACCACCCTTGTCCAATAGGGAGTTGGTTGATATGTTTATGGGAACACTGACAGGCCCATTCTTCAATCATCTGATTGGAAACTCTTCAGCCGGATTCACTGAGCTGATATTGACAGGAGAGCGTATCGAAGTTGGAATCAAGAGTGGAAAGATTCAGGTAGAGTCATCTTCAAATGCTGCAAAAGAGATCTTTTGGTGGTAAGAAAGAAGCCAATGCTGTGTATGGTCAGAAAAGCCGAGCCAAGACCGACCGTGCTCAATCTATGGGGGAAGTTGTGATCTCCAATCCTACATCAGCACAATCTCAGTGTGAAACAACACCCGTAACCAGAACGCGCCACGAAGACAGTTTACAAAGATCAACATGCCTTTGTCGCAAGCATTCCAACACATGTTGAAAGCAGAGCTGATTACCTTGAGGGATCCTCCTCAAAACATCAACACTTCCTCTCTGAGATACAATCCTAATGCTAAGTGTGCTTACCACTCCAAAAGCCCTGGACATAACACTGATGATTGTTGGGCTCTGAAGAACAATATTCAAAACATGATTGAAGCTAAAGAGATTGAGTTTGATCCTCCTGTTGAGACTCCAAATGTGATCAATGCACCTATGCCTAATCATGAAAAAAGTTCCAATGCCATTGACAAGAACTCTTATGTTTTTAATATAGATGACTTGATTATTCCTCTGATGACTGTTAAGAAGAATCTGCTGCAAGCCGGTGTCAATCCAGGATGCCCAGAGAATTGTCGTTGGTGCCCATCTGCACCTGACGGATGTGCTTGGTTGAGAAGACGTATTAAATGCATGATGGATAACCGAGAAGTTCTATTCCTAAAACCTTCGCCTGTGGAGAATCTGGGTGAAGACATGTCTAAGAATCTGAAGATCGAAGATGTGAACGAAACTGTACCAGAAGTATGGGATACCTTGGGACAGCCAAGTGGAAAGTTCGATTACATGGTGAAGTATACTGTTCCCAAAAGCTACAAGATTCCTATTGAAGATGTTAAAGCAACCGGATGGGGAGACGATTTCCCAGAAGACTATGCTGATGTTAACACAATAAGGATCACCTCTGTTGATCTTGTGCCTAGAATGGCACCTCTCATCATTACTTCTCCCAGACCAGTTCCATACTCCTCTAACAAGGCTATACCGTGGAACTATAGAGCTGAGGTTTACTATCATGGCGTCAAACAAGACCCTCTGACTATTGAGGACATTACACTTGAAGCTTCCGTTCCTGACATCGAAAACATCACCGGATCAAGTAAGGTGACCGAACCCAAGGGTGTTTTCTCCGTATTTCTCCTCCAAAAGACATCATGACTCCAACTCGCATTCCGCCTATTGAACCAACTCCCAAACTAGAGGGAAAGAACCAATGACACATCCCCGCCGCATGTATACCAAAGGAAGTTGTCAAGACACTCCAAACGAGAAATGGAGGAAATTCAAGATTATCAAGAAGAGTGACTACAATGTTGTGGAACAAATGGGATGACTCCATCCAAGATCTCCATGCTTGCTCTACTTTTATGCTCTAAGGCTCATGCTAAAGCCTTGGTGAAGTTTCTCAAAATGCTCATATACCGCAAGACACTACTACCGATCAATTTGAAGTTTGTATTGCTAGCCTGGCTACCAACAACGGCCTAGGCTTCTCTGATGTTGATTTGACTTCTGCCAGAAGGAAACACAACAAAGCCTTGCACATCTCTCTTGAATGCAAGGGCACTACATTGTCTCATGTTTTGGTAGACACCGGTTCGCCTCAATATCCCACCAAGAGTGCTTTCGATCGACTCGATGTTAGGATTGGTTTTGAAGATCGACATAATTGTGAGAGCTTTTGATGTTTCTAAATGAACAAGATTTGAGAGCTATTCTCTCTAAAGTCGGTTCCCCACTTTTGACTCCACTTTCTTTGTCATGGACATCCGTCCACTTACTTGCCTACTGGACGCCTTGGATACATGGAGCAAAGCGTTACTCTACCTTGCATCGTGTCAAGTACCAAAGAAATGGAAGATCGCAATATGTGGTGAAGAAGAATACATGGTCACTATCCGCAATCATTCCGATACTCGAGATGGAAGGTGAATTCTTCAAAATCCCTCAAGCTTTCAAATAGTTTTAAGAGTCATGCCTGCTGACCCCCCACTCCCGGTTACACAAGTTCCACCTAGGATGGCCTCGCTAAAAGATGCTCAAGTCAAGAAGAAGGAGGCAAGATTATTTGGGGTCAGCCCCGATCTTCCTTTCAAATATGACAAGACCGGTTTAGGCTTCACTATCAAAGGATGTAAGATGATACGCCGCGAACGTGCGGCCAAATTCCTTTCCCGATCGCCGTAACGGGTCCATGCCATATAAGACAGCGACAATGACTTCGACATCAAAAAGTGGATATTCCCAACTCCCGACAACGGACTCAGCAATTGGAAGATTGAAGACGCTATACCAATCTCCTTTAGATGTGAGTAATTGCTTTTGTTTCGCTTTGCTTTTCGCTTCTACGCTCGAACAATAAACTTTAAAGCCTCGCCCGGGCATCATGGCTCGCTTGTGAGGGTTATTATCCATCATTTGCATATTTTCATTCAATAAAATCGTTGGACTTTTGCATTTAAATATTGTTTTCTTTATTTTACTTTATCACCCCTTCAAAAAGCTATGTGTTCTTACACACCCTGATACACCGCAGATTCACCCCGAATCTCGTTGATAACTATGCTATTTCTAAATATGACTTGATAATCCGATCTACCAAGTCAAGACGAAGGTGAGGAAGATTGTGAAGTGCCAGAGAACTTGTCGATCACAAAGAAGAAGAACGAGTTATACAATTACATCGAAGAGCCGATTGAGGTTGTGAATTGGGTACTAATGAAGACGTAAAAGAGATCAAGATAGGAGCGGGTCTTGAGAGCAAAGTCAAAGAAAGATTGGTTCATGCTACGAGACTATATCGAGGTTTTTGCTTGGTCATACAAGACATGCCTGTCTAGACATTGACATTGTGGTACACCGACACCGAAAAGAAGGTTTTCCCAAAGAAATGTAAGGTCCGTCAGATGTCCCGAGATGTCATAGAAAATCAAAGCCGGGTTATGAAACAGCTCAACGCCGGTTTCTTAGTCACTTTTATCCACAGGTTGTAAACGTGGTACCCGTATCTAAGAAGGATGGTAAAGTACGAATGTGTGTGGATTACAGAGATTTGAACAAAGCGAGTCCGAAAGACGATTTCCCACTTCCTCATATTGATTTTCTAGTCGACAATACCGCTTAACATAAGGTTTTCTCCTTCATGGATGGTTTCTCCCACAATCGATCAAATGGCCTCAAGACATAGAGAAGACTACTTCACACAACAAGTACTTTCTACAAGGTCATGTCGCTCACCGATGAACGGGCGCCACTTATCAACGTGCCATGGTGGCATTATTTCATGACATGATTCATCACGAGATAGAGGTCTACGCCGATTTACATGATAGCTCGACCACCGATCAAGAAGAACATCTCGATCATTTGCGTAAACTATTTGATGACTAAGAAGTACAGACTAAGACTCAATCCCAACAAGTGCACCTTTGAGTCGATCCCAGAACTCCTAGGGTTTGTTGTCATTGTAAAGGTATTGAAGTTGACCCGCCAAGGTTAAAGCTATTCAAGAAATGCCAAGACTTAACCGAGAAAGAAGTCGAGGTTTCTTGGGACGATTGAATTACATTGCCGTATCATCGCACATCGCTATTGTGAGCCAATCAAGTTATCAAGAAAGATCAAGTAGGAATGGAATGACGATTGCCGATCGCTTTTGACAAAATCAAGGAGTACCTACAGAATCCTTCTATCCAGATGCCGCCTGCCAAAGGAATACCTCTTATCATGTACTTGACAGTATTAGAGAACTCAATGGGGTGTGTGTTGGGGCAACATGACGAGTCTGGTCGAAAAGAGTATGCAATATACTACCTTAGCAAAAAGTTTACCAATTGTGAAACAAGATACTCACAATGAGAAAAGCGCTTTTAGCTCACGCTCAAGACAAGATATGTTGACTCACACTACCTTGTTGATCTCCAAGATGGATCCGATAAAATACATATTTGAGAAACCAGCTCTCTTCGGACGAATAGCAAGACGGCAAATGATCTTGACCGAGTATGACATCCAGTATACTTCTCAAAAAGCGATAAAAGGAAGTGTAGTAGCCGATCATTTGGCTCATCAAGCCGTAGATGACTATCGCCTATGCGTCAATTTCCGCATAAAGATGTTTTGTTAGTTATCGATTGTGAAGAACTGTGACCGCACAAGGACTCGAACAAGGATCCCGATGGACCATGGTCTTTGATGGAGCCTCAAACGCACTTGGCAATGGCATTGGCACCATCATTACATCTTCTACAGGCGGACATACGCCTTTCACAGCCAGATTATGTTTCAGTTGCACTAATAACATGGCCGAATACGAAGCGTGCATCATGGGTATTAAAGCTGCTATTGACTTAAGAATTAAATTCTTGCAAGTGTATGGAGATTCAGCTTTAGTGATCAGTTAGATTAAAGGCGAGTGGGGTACGAAGCATCCGAATCTCATTCCATATCGAGAGCATGTTCTAAGTCTGGTCCCCTACTTTGAGGAGATTACTTTCAACCACATTCCACGAGAAGAGAATCAGTTGGAAGACGCGTTAGCTACTATGTCATCTATGTTCAAGGTCAGATTGGACAACGAGGCTCCCCAAATCATCGTTGAGAAATTTGACGAACCATCATACTGTTGTGAGCTTGATACAGAAGAGAAATCTTGGTTCTACGAAGTGAAGAGGTATCTTGAGACTCAGGAATATCCCGCAGGGGCATCTGTCAACGACAAGAAGTTCTTGAGAAGATTTGCATCCAAATTCTTTCTTAGCAACGACATCTTATACAAGCACAATCACGACTTGTGCTTACTCCGCTACATAGATCAGAAAACAGCAGAACGTATCATGGAAGAGTTACACGAAGGCGCATTTGGTACCCATTCTAGTGGACATACGATGGCTAAGAAGATTCTGAGAACAGGTTACTATTGATCCACCATGGAAGCTGATTGTCACCGCTATGCTCGATCTTGTCACAAATTCCAGATATATGCAGACAAAGTGCACGTACCTCCAGTACCATTGAATGTTTTAACCGCTCCTTGGCCTTTCGTAATGTGGGGCATTGACATGATCAGAGAAATCAAGCCCACCGCTTCCAACGGACATCGCTTCATCCTTGTGGCAATTGATTACTTTACCAAATGGGTAAGCACCTCGTTCGCATTTGTTACCAAGAATGTTGTGGCTCGATTCATCAAGCATAATCTTATCTGTCGGTATGGCACTCCCGAAAGGATTATCACAAATAACGGTTCTAACCTCAACAACAAAATGATCACCGAACTCTGCACGCAATTCAAGATCAAGCATCACAACTCTCCATATCGGCCTAAGATGAATGGCGCAGGGAAGCCGCCAATAAGAATATCAAGAATATTATATAGAAGATGAGAGTGACTTACAAGGATTGGCATAAGATGTTACAATTTGCTCTTCATGGTTACCGCACTACAGTACGAACATCCACAGGGGCAACCCCTTTCTCTCGTATACGGTATGGAAGCATTCCTACCCATCGAGGTTCAGATACCTTCAACTAGAGTCCCGTGATGCACTAGGCGAAGACGAATGGGTCCGCATCGCCATGAGGGACCGTTCGTAGTCAAAACAGTATTTTTAGGCGGAGCTATGATACTTAGCACCATGGATGGCGAAGACTTCCCACACCCTGTGAACGCAGACATAGTCAAAAAATACTACGCATAAACGAGACCCGCTAGGTCGACGGGCCTAGGCAAAAATAAGGGCATCCTGGCGAACCAAAAGGTTCGGGAAAAAGTTAAGGATATATACGAAACATGTACACCCGGCAAGTCGAAAAAGGGTATCCTGGTAGACTGAAAACCCGAAAGGGCGGTCTAGGCAAAAGTTAGGGATTTAAGCGTACACTATGTCTCGTCTGGCTCACCTACCTACAGACTACTATTGTCAGCATTCAAGATTCAAATGGCGAAAGTCAATCCACTCACTTTCTACTGACAGCAAGGAGATGAGATAAGTCGAAATATATGAGCACTAGCATAGTTGAAACTCGACGAGATTTTTTCCGCATAGCTTTTACTTTCCTTGTATAGAAACTATTGGCCATACGCCACCTTTCAAATTAATTCAAGTTCTTTCTTTTTACAACGTTCACTATTGTTTGTTTTTTGCATAAAGTCCAATGATTGCTTTGAATGATTATATGCATTTGACAATAAATATCTGTTCACAAAAATACGAAAAGCGAACAAACAAGGATAATTACTATAGGCTTTAGGAATTGAGATGACGACGAAATTCACCAAAACGTTCCCCTACAGAGTACAATCGCCATAGAGGTCATCTCTCACTGCAAACCTTCCCCAGCGGAGTACAAATTTCCTTCCACTAGTTTCGACATTCCAAGATTCATCACATTAGTCCTTGACCAGCAATCCTGAGCAGCTTAACCTGATTACATCAGTCTCCGAGCAGTAACGGTTCATCTAGCGGAGATATTTATCCCCATCAGAATATCTCTCAATTATGATTCCCCCGGCAGCAACAATATCCAGACTCGAGACTTGGTAAGATAGTGCATCGGAGGAAACCTACATCTCTTATTCACCAACCGGAGGCTTCGACAGGTCCCAGATTCTTCAAGCCCCGTCTCCCAACAACGATCAGACACTCCCCAGCGAGATCGATGCACCAGATCCCCAGCAGAGTGTCTCCCAGTTTTTACTATCCTCAACGGGGTCTACGCACAAGATCCCCAGTAGAGTATCTCTCGGTTTCTACTATTCCCAGCAGCATTGATATCTAGACTCGAAACTTGGTCAGATAGTGCATCAGAGGAATCAAAGACATTTTCCTTCTCCCTCCGAAGCAGGTTTTTCATCAACAACATCCCCAAGCAGAAGTTCGAAATCTCCAGCAGGACATTCACATTTTCTTCAAGATGGATATGTTTTGGAATACCACAACATCTATCATTCATACATCATTCATAAATAACATAACATGTGCATATATCATTGTCATGCATCATAATCTGCATGAAACTAACTATATCGTGTCACAGTTTCTTTTGTTTTCCCCCAACAGGTAAAAATTACTTCTAAACGAAAGGTCAAAGATTAATACCCGAAACAAGCCGGGAAACCCTATCTGAATGACCGCCCAAATTATCCTCCGACAACAGGTCCAGGATTAATACCCGAAGCCAGACAGGAAACCCTATCCGAACAACCACCCAAGTTGTCCTCCGACAACGGGTCCAGGATTAATACCCGAAGCCAGACGGGAAACCCTATCCGAACGACCACCCAAGTTGTCCTCCGACAACAGGCATTGGATCGACACCCGAAACACGGCAGGGAAGCTATCCACATTCTGCCAACTAATTATCCCCTCAGAGTAACCAGGACGAAAGTTTATTCTGACTCTCTCTTATTACCAATAGCAACTACATAGTCTGGCGTACGACTCAGTTGCCCTGGATGGCATCTTAAGCCCATCTTCGACTATTTGTCGACATCTCTCCGCTTTCAGAATGCTGCATATTTGGTTAAAAAACCAATACAAACCAATAACTTCATTCAAAGACGAGCGCGAAGTCTAACGTACGAGTCTCTCCGGACCATCTTCGTGCTCCTTTCTACCTTCAGGAACATCTGCAGAGCCTAGCATATGGCTCGTTCCTCAGCATCAGTCTCTCCAGATGGCATCTTAAGCCCATCTCCGACGATTCTCCTATTTAGGCGACGTTCTTAAGTCTAACGTACGACTCATTCCCCAGTGAAGTCTCCAGCTTCTCTAGATGGCATCTGTAAGCCCATTCCCGCATCATTGATCCACGGCGAGTGCAAATTTTCAGGTGTACTCGAGTCTTCAATCCTCTTCTACCTCCAGGTCACGAAAGGTAAGCATGCCAATATAACCCTTCCAGTACAAGAAGATTGAACAGGGGCATCTGTCATACCCCAAATTTGCCCTCCTACTGCTCAAGACTTTTCATACAGCTATGCTCAAGGATTTCACAAGGGTTGACCAAACAAAACCTCTCCTAAGCAATCAACCCAAGCTAGGGTTTAGCTATCCTCAAATCCAGGAGAGCCTCTAACATCTCCAATGGACATCATACGTCATCATATGCTTCAAAGAATCTCCATGTCAAGCTTCAAGCCTTACAAGTCAAGTTTCCTCAGACAATTGCTCAGATGGTTGAAAATCAGTTGTATGGGACAAAAAGTCAACTGTGGTCAACATACAGTCAAACTTCATGATTTTTGGTCAACATCCACATTTTGAAGTGAAATTCATCATTTGATCAAGGGTTTATTATGATTGATCAAGAAAACTCAAGATTTGATCAAAAGTCAAACTTTCCAAATTAGGGTTTTTGAAGGAAAAGTCAATAGAACTTTGACCAGGCATAATTTTCTCATACTTTATCAGAAATTTTTCCACCACCTCTCATTTTGAAGGGAATTCAATTCTCTACAACTTCATGTCTCACAAGCATAGTCAGAAAATGCTTCATTCGGAAGATATGGATCAAAACATTACAGGTCCTTTTCAAAGTCAACAAAAAGTCAACTTTTTGTAAATAAGTGTTATTGAGCATGGAAACTCCAATTGATATGAAACCAAAGATTATGTTTAGAGGACATCTAGAGCTTTCTAAAAAGTCCAAGAACACGCAAAAATGTTAAAAATTGAGCAAGATACACCTTGCACAAGTTGAGCATTTTGAAGAGTGCAAAAAGAAAATAGACAAAATCCAATTTTTCCAAATGGGCTTATAATTTTATGATCCAAACTTGATCATAATATTATTTATGACCTCTTGATGCCTTGCCACGACCTTTTCCTATTTTCTTGATTTATTTTTGAATTTAAAAGCATTTAATTCAATTTTAAATTAAATAAAATATGAAAACAAGGTGTAAAACAAGTTGGGTTGGATTTCTATCAATCTTGAGGACCAAGGAAGCCCACAAGACATGCCAAATTGCAAGATCATACAAGGAAGAGAAAATTAAATTTTGGAAAGATTTGATGAAAAATAACAAGAAAATATTTTTGCATTCAAAGCTATATCTTTTTTCATTCTTTTTGCTCCAATCTCTTGCTCTATAAATACCTAATGCATTCACAAGACAAAAGGAGGAAACCCTAGCCTCTTGAAGCAACCCTAATTTCTCAAAAATTCTCACAAAGTTGCAAAATTCAAATCTTGTTTCCAGCCACTTTCAGCCACTTTCAAGCATTCCATTGTGCTCCTGGGGTAAGATTGAGTAAGTATGCATCATTATCCATGGCCAAACATGCAGGAATCGTATATATCATGAAGCCCCGATTTTCACTTTTTATCTTTTTTCAAATTTTTAATATAAGCATGTTTTAATTGAAACTAATCGTTCTAACGTGTTCATGAGATGTCATAGAGGATCCGGGCCATCGCTACAAGGTTTGACGTCCAAATCGCGTTACACCATTGTTAGGGCATAATCTTGATGTTGCTTCGTATCTCCGTTTACAGGCACTTTCAGTCCAAACAAACACCACCACTGAATTCGCAAGGGTCGATTTAGGGGGGCTAGCCATGATATCTTGCTTTAAATTTCATTATTTCGCAGGTTTGAATTTTTGATGATCGGAGAAGACGAAGAAGACCGCCCTGAGTGACGGTTTGACTCGCCGGAGTCTGTTGACCTAGTCGTGGCACCACGCGATTGGTTCATTCAAATGCCCAGGGGCCCACGGACGCACGCGTGTTTTATTTGTTTCAATTTATATAATTTAAAACGTTTTTAATCAATTGCTTGTAGATTAAAAACACCAAGGCAACCTAGCTCAGATGGTAACGTGTTTGTTGGTATATCCTGGAGGTCAGGGGTACGATCCCTGGCTTCCTCACTTTCTTTTTACCACTTTTCAAACTAACCAACTTTTTTCATATTTTCTTATTTTTCTTATTTAATTTAATTGCACTTTAAACAATTTTCTCATGCATTTAAAATTCACCAAAAATATTTTCCTTTTGCATTTTAATCAGAAAAATACTTATTTAATTTTTGACATTAAAATTAATATTTTTGCATGCATATTTTAATTAATTGCTAATTAACCATTAAATTGACTTTTAATTGCTTTTCCTTATCAAAAACGATCCAAAAAATTCCCAAGAAATTACTCTATCATCTAATTATCATGGCTAACCCAAAAACATTTTTCTTCATGCAAAATTTTCTTTTACTAACGATTTTCCTCTTATGTGAATTCCTTATATTTTCCGATTATTATGTATCTCGCTATGTGTTGTAATAGTTAGGATTTATTTTCGCATTCTTTTCCTATATTATGTAATCGCCACGGATGTGATAGTTTAATTAGGACTTTACTTTCCGCACTCCTATTATGTAACTGCCCCAAAGCCATGTAATAGCGTAGGATTTACTTTCCGCACTTTACTTTTCGCAATTTACTTTCTGCACCCTATAAACTGTTAGTAATTAGGCGTGTGTGGCAAGATAAAAACGAACATAGATCACTTTTAATTCCAAGATAAAATATCTGAATTTAACACACTCTTTTCACACATGCACCCCTTAGGGTAATTCTCTCTCGTTGCCTTTCGAATAAATGGTCAAGTCCCTCGAACGTAGAGGTATCCTAGCAGTGTTGCCTACAAACATATCATCATAGTCCATTCGAATAAAAGATCATGAGTCCCTCGACGTGGCCTACGAAAACATGATCTCGTCCCTCGATTGTTGCCTACGAAAAGTGATGATCGTCCCTTCGAATATCCTAGGATACTCCTACAAGTTGCCTTCTATGACCATACGATGTCCCTTCGAATGTCCCTTCTACATCCAACGAATAGGGTTACCTACCAACTAATGGTACGGATAACATTATTCTAAAGGAATGTAAAATAACACGAAAACGACCATTCTGAGTAGATAATAAGACTTTTAGTTGCTTGTTCTATCAAAATACTTTTCACACCTCACACTTTTGTCAAAGTTCAAACTCTTTTCAAAACAAAAGCATTTCCGAACACTTTGTATACATTCCTACATGAATCATTACGAAGTCAAAGCAAAATGCCTTTTCGAAAACATTTTTCAAACACACACACAGAAAGCAATTTTTAAAGATGAGTTAAAAGCAACTAAGAGCCAGTAGAAAACTACGGATGGAAAGGGGTGCTAATACCTTCCCTTTTCATAACCTTCTCCCATACTCAGAATCTAACGAAGGTCTTTTTCTGTTCTTTTCACCTTCCCTTAATTGGATAAAAAATATCGGTGGCGACTCTGCTATCCGCAACATTTGCGATAAAAGAAAACAAAATCTCAAAGTCGCTTCTCATCAGATAACGTCGCCCCACCATTGAGGTGGGCACCTCCCTTGGTTCATTCCTCACCATCTTCTTCTTCCTTGTTTCTAAAACAGGCAAGGTTTTCTAGTTTTTCACATTGTTACAATTTTTCTTATTTTCTTCCTCCTATACTTCTAGTTACCTCAAGCAAGCAATTAAATACCTACAATCCATACTCCTAACTCAACCTCTCTAATCTATTTCATCAAATAATCAACCAAAACCATATAAATCAACTATCAACTTTTCCTTCAAATCCAAAATATAAACATCAAAACCTAACAATATGAGATGGAGAATCAAATCCCTTACCTCTAGCTTGGTTGATTCTTGATGATTCTACAAAACCCAACCTCGCTCTTCTCTTGATCCTCTTCTTCTTCTTCTTCTCAAAACCCTCTTTCTCTCCAAGTTCAAGTTTGGCTTATGATGTTGGAAATGGAAAGAAAATGAGGAAATGTGATTTTATAAGTTGTTTCTTACTAGCTTCCAAGGGTGAAAACCCAATCCTCAACAATTTCTCCCCACACCCCTAACTTACTAATATAATTAATTCAATCAATTAAAATAATTCCGGGGAATTAAATATCGGATGCGAATAATGTTTTACCGAACCGAACGGAATAAAACCCGGACCGAACAAAACGTCGCCAGATATATTAATAGATATATTAATTAACACAAATATTCTCGTCGCAAAATGAATATCGATCGGTAACTCGAAAATATTAATATAATATAATATTAATTAAAACAGGGCGTTACAGAATCTAACAAAGGTCTTTCATGTTCTTTTCACCTTTCCTTTATTGGATAATATAAAAGTCGGTGGCGACTCTTTCTATCCGCACATTTGCGGTAAAACGCAAAACAAACAAGTTAGTTCTCCCACCGTGTTACACCAGTCTCTATCTAAGTTTGTTGTCCTAATTCTGCCGCCTCGGCTTCATGTGGGCTCTGAACTAATATCGGGCTCCCATGTTCCTTTGGTGTGAACACAATAACCTTTTTGATCAGGTATTGCACCTTTCTTCTGAATTTTTTGCAATACTCAGTCGGATGGCCAAATGCCTCTGAGAGGTATTCACAGACTTCTCTACGCTCTTCTGGAACCCATGTCCAGGTAAGGGGACATTCCTGCAATTTAACCAATTGGAACTCAATCAGGTAAGTCAATAATTGACCATATGAAATCAGTTCAAACTTTATTGGTAGTTCCACCACCTTATGTTGACCAGAGAACCATAAGGGTGATATCTGCTCCGAACTAGCATCTATTTTTTACGACGTGTCCCAGATTGTGGCTTAGACGACTTGAAATGCGAGGAAAATCCTTGAATCTGAGAAGAAATCATCATTCTCTATGCTGCGATCGGGATATAATTGATCTGAATGTTCAAGCCGTCTGAAGTGAACACAAATGCCCCTAATTCAATCAGATCCCGAACTAAACGCTTCAAAACCTTGCAATTTTCTATGTTATGACCAGTAAACCCAGAATAGAAATCACAACGATCCCCTTCATCATTATTTCAAGAAGACTTTGCGTACGACCTTGCAGTATGAAGCTTAATCAGCTTGAACTTAGGCAATAGTGGTAACAGATGAGCATAAAGCATTGGTATTGCATCAAATTGATCCTTCATGTCTTCCTTTCTTTGTATACCTTCAACTCCTAATTGGATCTGGGGTGAAGGAAACGACTTTTGGCAGGGGAGCCTAAGAATCCTTTGAGGTGGAGAAGATCTTGAGAGTACCCCCTGATTTGGCAGAAATTCAACAGGGCGAGGAGCCGAAATAGCTTCCGCTATACTGGGTCCCAACGGAAAAGGAGGAAAGAAAACTTCCTTTGCTATAGATACTGGATCATTCTCCTTTCTCATCAATGTCTTCACAACTTCCATAACAAAACTCAATTGAGCCTTCAACTGCTGATTCTCCTCTTTCAGGAGTTCCTGCCCAATGATCAAAACTTGCATGTCCACTATAAGCGGTCCCACTTGATCTTTCAAGTGGTGCAATTCCTCACGAAGTTGTTCTCTATCATCCTTCTCCTGCTGAGGAATGGGATCGAATTCCCCGCGAATTTATGGTCAGATAACAACTTGTTCAACCTGACGATTCATCACGGGTGGAGGCACAACTCAATTGTCGTTTTCCACATGCACATGCTGGTTCACGACCTGATTCACTAGACTCTGAGCATGACCACCAATCAGACCTCCTTTCAGCCCATTGCTCTTATTGACAACTCCATTTTCAACCTCATTATTGGTCGAGCCATTGCTAGGGTCGTTGCTGATTGAAGGATTGACTACCGTTTGGGCCTTCGCATTGGATTTAGTATCATGTCTCAAAAATAGAACCCTCAATTATTGTTGACCTCGGTTCATGGTAGAGATTACTTCTATAAACTGAGTTATTTGCACTTCCATCTGCTCCTTCATTGCTGCCATATCTGCTTGGAGTTTCTCCATTTGATGGTGTTCGTTGCTTTGAGGTAAGTAACGGTGGAAGGTTGAATTTGCAATTTTCTGCTGGATAAGAACAGAAGCCACTGATAAGAATCCTGAGCAAAACCTGTTATGCATGATATATATATACATGTATGAATGTGATGCATGCAATGACATATTTGAACATTTCCAGGACTCTAACATTTGTATTCATGTTTTAGGGCGAAGTCAACAAACAAGATGATGGATACTGAAAATGCTGATCATCATTAAATCAAAATAAAATAGTCTACAAATAGTTTAAATATTTGTTTTTTTATTCATACAATGAAATGAGCAATCTCATCAACAAGCCTGATGATGATTCTCAACAAAATTCAGATAAAGCAAAGATCTAAATGTATGACATAGGAAACCCTTCAGCATCTTGAATTCCTGTCTCTGAACCTTGAGGCGATTAATCTCCTTTATAGCAAGAGTCAACTAAACATCTTTCTCTTTGAGTTGAGCTTCAAACGCCAACTTTTGGTTGTGCATTTGCTTCTTTAACTCCTTAACTTGAGCCTTGTGCTTCTTTTCGATATCTACTTTGGAAGTTTTAAGAATATCACAATCTCGACTTTTCTGCTTGTACTTGTTTTCCCAATCAGCGACAACTTTCTTGTATTCTTCTATGGGAATGAGAGAATCTTCAACTCTAGACCTCTTCCTTGTTAAATTGGATGCTTCTCCTTTGAATTACTTGAGCTTATGAGTCAGTTGATTCTTTGCTTGAGTAGCAACAAGACAATTCACCGTAAGTGCTTCCTTCTCTCGAGAAAGTACGCTGAGCACGCACTCGCCATAATCCCCTTTGAAACAACATCGAACTAACTCGAGGGTGAAAAGTTGCAGCTCCTGTAATAGAAGGCCATTGACGATCACAATTTCTTTCTTTAATCCACTGTATGTAAGAAGCATAGGCCGTAGGATCTTTCTTGCCAAAATACTGCCCTCCCTCAAGACTAACATTTTTCCATGCTTGGATAGCCTTAATCGTCGACTCGGTAACATCAGGCACATCATAATATAGAGTTACCCGCATAAAACTCACATCGGGAGGTCCCAATAAAGCATAACCCAACTTCCTAAGAGCAAGATTCGGATTGTAGTTGACACCATCCCTTATTCCCATGAGAGGTACATTATGGAAATTTCCACAATGGGTGATAATCTTCTCGCCTTTAGTTTTTGACATATCACGCCGATACCAACCAATATCTTGAGCGGTAAGGCCCATCAATATTGGAATCCATCTCATAGTATGATGAGTATCAACAAAAGCACCACTACTAGGAGGAAAACCCTGGAACCAGTGGTACAACAATGGCACACAACAATGAACAGTTCCACCTTTTCCTTTAAAACTCCTAGCATGTATGGAATGATAGACATCTCCCAAAAGAGTCAGAATAGGATTCTGCTGGATGAATATGAAAATAGCGTTCATGTCAACAAACTTGGGCTCATTCGAAAACAAAACCATCCCATAAATGCCACAAGCTAGAATAGCATTGAAACTCTTCCAATTCTTCTTGGCCGCTTTGGGATTGGCTTCTCGCAACAGGAAACTCAAATGAAAACCTTTCACAACTACCTTACTAGCACCATTAGCTGACACTACATATTTCTCCAGACAAAGGGATTTGGTGATATGATCATCGGTCGGTTTTTCCATGGAAGAATGGAAAGGCACCTGATGTAGTATAGGAATATCCAAGATATCGGAATACTCTTCCAGTGTTGGCTTCAATAAGTAATCGGGGAATACAAAACACCTCAGTTCACGATCATAAAACTGAAATAGATATTGGAGACCTTGCTTCTGATATTCGGTTAGAGGAGACTTCAACCATGTCAGAATTCTTCCATAATCTTTGGTGAAAATGCTAACATTCTCAGGTGGAGACTTATTAGCCAATATAATAAGATTATCAACAGCAAGAAGAGGAAATTTGTACAATGGATGACGTCTCTGATTGTCCTTCTTTTCAGTATCCATCTTCTAAACGGCCTGACAACTAGACTCAAAGGCTAGAAAAATCCTGGAAATAAACAAATATGTATATTAAAGTATGAAAATTAAAAGTTTTTATGAATGCAATGCATTAAGGTAATATCTCCTGCATGTTAAACCACTGTTGTACTGCTAACATAATCCATGGTCAAATGTAACAGGATCAAAGGTCTAGCACCAAACTGGAACTCCATAGATAATACCATGAAATACCAGTCACCATCAGTATCGAGTCACCAACAGTCACCATCAATACCTGTAGTAATGATATCCCGCACCACCTCATAGGGTAATCTAGACACAACGAGGGTCCCTAATGATAAACAGAGTCGATGATCCTTTATCGAGTATTTTTCTATCTACACAACAGGGTGTAGGGCGAGAGTACCATCAATCAAATCTTGTCTGAGTTTAATACTTCATGCCTCCTCATATGCACCACGGGATATGGGATTCGATATGAACATCCATTTATCCTATATGTCTTTTGGCCGGGGTAGGGCCTTTTACCTCATGTAACTCCCAGCCAATCAAGAGAACAACCAGTACAACAGCAGCCAATATACATGATATATGAAAGCGATAAAATGTCACACAGAATGCAATGCAAGCATACAAAGGATGATACAATGAAGCGAGTAAATAGATAAACACCCAATGGACAAGAAAATAAAAGCTAGGATCGACTCCTGGACAAACCAGCAATAGGTCAACTGTCCCTAGTAAATAGATAAACCCATCGAACGTTTTTTATCTCACGAAGGAGAAAGGAAAACATTGAGTATACTTGAAAGGGAAGAAATCATGGTGTTACGACCGAGAGATCTGGGTAAGGAAGTCTATTACGCGAGGGGAAGGTATTAGAACCCCACACGCTCGTAGTACTGTACGGTATCCACTTCTATTTTCTAGATAAGGGGTGTTATATATATATATATATATATATATATATATATATATATATATATTGCTTAATCACTAGAATGCATTAGAAAGAAAAGGAAAATAAAGAAACCACGAGCAAAAGAAGGAAGTTTTACATAGTTTTGCTTGGTAGAGCTCCGTGATAAGATGCCTACGTATTCCCTCATGCAATGGGAAAGTCAGAGCACCGTAGTTCGACTCACTTGTTTTGGCGGGTTTTGTGTTTTTTACTTATGAAAAAGGTTTTAAACACAAAAGAAAGCGCACATAGGCAACAAAGAGTTTGCATTGGTTGGTTGTTTTTACCTTTAAGAAAGGAGTTTGAACCATTATTAGGTGTTTTAGTTTTCGAAAGAAAAAGAAAGCAAGTTTTAGTTTTAATTACATGCAGGGATGCAAAAAGAAACAAGCAAAACAAAAGGGAGACTAACTAGTTCCAACCATAATGTTGTCATGCAAAGATTGGACCTAAGGCTAAGGATGAAGGGGAAATATCTACCTACATTGACATGTAAAGGATGTATATCCTAATGTCTAGGCTCGAGAGCTATCCTAACCGAGCAGTCCTAAGGTAGAGTTATCCTATACCTGTCTTGGTTTTATAACCAAGGGATGCAAAGGGATGAAACAATCAAGTGTTTTGGAAAAAGCACACAAGCAATGCAATGCATAAACAAATGTCAGAAAAGCCCAAGAAAAGGAGGAAGTTCCATAGCCTACAACAACAAGCCGAGGGCCGAAAGCAACCAGGAGCCAACACATTCTGATTCCTGTGAATGGTATCACGGCATGACATGAATTGTCAAGTGTGAAGAGAAAATTATGTGAGTTCAGCAGTAAATGTGAACCCCAAGAAAGCATGAAGAGTTAGAATAGGGAACCCTTGCCACTTTATTATTATTGACTCGATAAAGGAAGCAACACGATTCGCGTGTGCTGATCTGACACAGACTAGAAGTGTGTGGGGGTCGATTGCGGACCTTTTTTGTGTGCCCATCATATCATCATCATGTATATCAATAAGTATCAAAGCGGGACTTTGCTTGGTGGTATCACTCTGGGTTGCCTAACCACTCATGACCTATGCAAGCACAAATGTAAACACTTACTGAGAATTACCTCCCTATGCACGAAAGAGGATTTTAAACAAACAAAACACAAGTAGCACACAATTTGCGAAATGCCTAGCTACAGGTCTTTAAACAACGACTTTGAGCCAAACGCTCCTATCCTAAATCATGGCAAAGAAAGCGGTAAACCCCTACTTCTCATGATATCTAGGAAAGTTGTAAGAGAATGTGATAAAATGGTGTAGAAAATACCAAACGAATAACAAATCCGTAGAGCACTGCAAGCTAAAAAATACTCCAGAAAACTTCAAGTACTGTAATCAAGCAATAAGAGTAAACCGGTGAGAAATGCGCGGAGACATCAAAGCATATGTGGAGTACGCGTTCGTACGCATCCGAAATAATAAACTTGCAAAAGATAATGATCCAGACAAAGTATTGCGCATTCGTAAGAAAACTAGTATCAAAGTATGCGTTCGTACACAATTAATACACATACACCTGCAATAAATGAATAAAACCAAACAAGCAGACAATATGGTGTGCATTCGCACGCAAACAAAGATTGGAATACGCGTTCGTACGCCTTCAAATCAAAAGCACCTGCAAGAAAGGAGTAAAACCAAACAAGCAGACAATAGGATATGTGTTCATAAACAAACAAGGATTAGAATGCGCGTTCGTACGCATTCGAATCAAAAGCACCTGCAATGAAGGAGTAAAACCAAACAAGAAGACAATAGGATGCGCTTTTGTACGCAAACAAGGATTAGAATGTGCGTTCGTACGCATTCGAATCAAAATAACCTGCCATAGGAAACCCACAATAATTAGATAATAGAATGTACACGTATGTGCACAAGCGATGGAATACGCATTCGTACGCATTCAAACAATAGCACCTGCAAGAATGGAGTAAAACCAAACAAGAACACATTAGAATATACAAGTATATGCACAAGCAATGGAATGCGCATTCGTACGCATTCAAACAAGCGGATAACCTGCAAGAAGGTGTCAATCTAAACAATATGCAAATAGTATGCGCACTCGTACGCTTACAAGCATTAGAATGCATGTTCGTACGCATTCAAGATCAGATAACCTGCAAGGAGGTGTCAATCCAAGCAAACAGACAATAGAGTATACATGTATATGTACAAACGCAAAATAAGGATGATAGAAATCTAAATCTGTTACAAAAGAGGTCAAAGTACCTTGCACATGAAATAAAGTGTCAGAATTAACAAAGCAAGTGCTAGAAATAAAACACCGAAGGCAAAACTGATTGCAAACATGATTATAAACTAGTATAAGCATATAAGAAGTGAAATAAAATCACAAAAATCGACTTGGGAAGACGGTTTTCCGAAATCGGGGCGGAAAAGTCAACTTCTCGGAATCGATTAAGAATCACATGGTTGTTTACAAAAACATCAATGGATTCAAAAACATGAGCGATTTTAATTAATTCCAAGTGGAAGTGGCATTTTTTGGACCTTAAAGTGACGGGGCAGCCACTCCGTTTTGGCACATTGCACTTGAAATTGGGTTCTGAAACCTCCAAAAACGATTCCGGAATATGCAAAAACATAGGGAACATGTACCGTTACTTCGGACTTTCAAGGAAAAGTGAGTGTCGGTGTATGAAAACTCTAAAAAATGCTTATGGAATCATAAAATTCATGTTTTGAATTAAACTCTGATTCACTTTTGTTTTGGTTTTAAAATGTGAGATGAATCGAAATTTAATTCACGACATGTAATCAATAAGCCAAAACAAAATAAAACACAAGTTATGTACAAGTTTGATTGAGAAGGAATGAAAAAAGTATGCAAAAAGTATGCATGAGAATGCATGTTCTTTTACACATGTAATGATGTTTATGCATGAGTAAATTGCAAATCAATGTCATACATGTGTTCAATGCATGCTCCATTCAAACTCTATCTAAGAATGATGCAAAGTGTGTGTCAAATTCAAATAAAATCAAGAATGTGATGTGTTGTGGTGTTGTGATCACACAAGCATGCAAGTGTCAACAATACATGAAAAGTGTGTGAAAATGTGACTCCGACACACCTTAACGTCATTAAAATCAAACACCGACACATAAACTTGATGCAATTATTCAAAAGGGTTGCGTAATCAACACGCATGTCAACAAATAACAAGGAGAATGGTAGTGCAAATCAAAGAAAGAAGCTTGAGGAAGCATGGAGAAGTGAGCATTGTTCAAAATGAAAAGTTGTTGTTTCAGTAAGGGAAATCGGTTTCTGGAAACAGGGAAACCGATCTCTGTTTCAAAAATGCAGTTTTGGTCAAAATCAGTAGAGGAAACCAGTTTCTCCAAAAGTGGAAACCGGTTTCTCCTTCGAAAATTTCTAGTTTTCAGTGTTTTTGGCATGGAAACCGATTCCTGTGCAGGGAGGAACCGGTTTCTCTCACAAAACAACAACATTTTCAAAGGAACTTTGGTTTAAAGCTATGGTTTGAGCCTTTAAATAAATACCTAACCTACACCTATAACACATTATTTTTGTACATAATTCAAGGTTCAATCCTAAGGCTAATCTCATGCAAATTAAGGTTTCATATCAACAAGTCAAAAGCATCAACAATTAGCCAATTGAATAAGCACTTTCTTATGAAAATCAATTAATCAACAAGTGCTTTTTTTCACCCAATTCTGAATTTCAACATTGTGATCAATCAAATCAAAATTCAACACCTAATCCATAATCTTTATTCAAATCCTCAACTAAAATCCTGATTAATTCTCAATTCTAGAAAAGTGCTTATTCAAGAATCAATTATTGCAAAAGTGCTTAAATCAAGAAAGCTTACCGTCGAAACGAAGAGGAGAACAAGGAGAAGAGATCGCCAATGTCAAGCTGAAGAAAACTGGAGGGGAGGTAATAGAGAGAGAGGAGCGAGTTTGAGAGGAAAAAAGGAGAAAATTCTTCACTTTGACACCTTCAATGTTGTTGAATATGCTTGGGAAAACTTGAAGAAAAGCTTGATTTAATTCTTCAAAGTTGAGAGAGAATAGAATAGTGAGTTTGTAGTGAAATTTTGCAAATAACTCTCTGTCCCCGAATAATAAAGGCAAACATTTATTTATAGTGTGAAAGTTTGGGCATTAGAGTGCCTTGGATCCACAATTAAGCCCAAATCGCGATTATCCGAATAATTTTTGTAATTAGTCCAAAACAGCCAAATCCGTGCAGAATTTGAAGTCGGAATGTAAATGAAAAATGTCCGAAACACGATTTTGCTTGGGCTAGTCAAAATTTCGACTCTATCGGGAGAATTGTCCAGGCGATGCGGATTTTTGAAGTTTCAACACAGTTTTCAGGCGTTTGACACATGCAGAATTTTACTTGCGTTCTTTGGAGAAATTGCCTCGAACGATGGTCTTCTGATCAAAATTTGAACTCGGGTAACTCTGAGACAAATGAAGTCAGTGAATTTGTGAACTTTTGGAATTGGTCCCACCTTATTTAGACAAAAATCGAGTGAGATATGACTTTTCGAACTTCGCTTATCAGATGAAAATTGTCCGGTTCAGCTCGAAAACAACTTTGAAGAATAAAAAACTACTCTTAAATGGTAAGGAATTTGCTCTGGAGTTACAATTGAAAGTCAGAGAGGATTTTGGTACAGAATTTTAGACATCATCCTCGCTCAATTTCTATTTTCTAGCTAGGAATTACGAAGGTTTTAGTGCACTGAGCGCACGGTACATCACTAAAATTCAGCTTAATCTACTTGAGAAATCAATTTCTTTGGGGACCTTATTCACATAATTTGCATCCGACTTGTGAACAAAAGTTGTAGATAATAGTGAAAGGGACTTGGATGTCAAAAATCATCAGAAAATACCCGACGAGCTAACAGTTATGCCTTCCGGAGCACCCAAAACGCACTAAAAACCCAAAATTCACTTTATTGAGAAATAACCAAATTAATTCTTTTTCTTGACGAAACGGCCTTCGATCTGAACAAATCAACTGAAGAATATATTGATATGATCCCAATGCTCATGGAACCAAACCAAAATAGATTTCTGACCAGAAAATCTTGCAATATCTAGAAAAATATTGATTTTGGTCTCGAAATGATCTGAGATAGCCGAAACACACAGTTTCTTCCACAATTCGGAATACCTTGAACCATGTAACCACATGAATGTTATGCATGAATGTTTATGATAATGCAATTATAAGCCAAAAAACTTCAAAATGAAGAGGGTAAATTTTGGGGTACAACAACAACCCCATGATTCCTCACAACCACAGCGTACGAAACATTTATCCTCCTCCCCACTGCAACATTCGCCTCTCCATTTGCCCCAGAATAATCTGACCTCGTGTGACTGCCGATGATACTCCCCACTGTAACACCCCAAATCTACCTAACGATATTATTTAAATCAGAAAGGAAAAGAGAATCATACAAGGATGCCACAATCTCTTCAAAAACAACATGCATTTAGTCACAACTATACAGATACATAACACTTAGATCAAGGATGAACTTATAACAATACTTTTCAATTAAATCAACTAATCAACTAACCACAGAATCATAACTCTTCAATAGAAACAACAATACATCTTTTATTCAACATCAAAATATTTCACAATATTATTAATATTATTTAACTTCACTTAGCATAATTATTCAAATAAACCAACTTGAATAGTCAACATGATCAAGTATTCACATTATTCATAAACTTCAACAATTTAAGCAACTACAACAATTTAAGCAACGTTCATCCCCCCGAGTGTTACGTATCAGAGCAATGACACCAATTCGAACTAACAGCGACTAACGACTTCATAATGCTACTTCGAACATCCACGGCTATCCTTAAGTACCTGCCCATTTCCCATGGTAGGGGAAATATCAGCAGAAGGGGTGAGATATCCAACAATATAAACAAGTGTATGATAAATAATATGCTAGGATTAAATCATACAAAATTATCACATCGCAGTTAGCACATCACAACAACTTCCCAATTAACAACAACATGAAATCACTTCACCGTTAATCAACAACATAATTCACTTCACAGTTAATCAACAACATAATTCACTTCACGGTCAATCAACAACATAATTCAAATTCACAATTAACAACAACATAATTCACTTCACAGTTAACAACAACATAATTTACTTCACGGTTAACAATAACATAATTCACTTCACAGTTAACAACAACATAATGCACTCCACAGTTAACAACAACATAATTTAAATTAGACACAACAATGCATATGCATGTGGTACCAGTGGAGTAAACTCCCAACTTAAACAATTGCCAGGTTATCAAGGCACAAGGCATAAGCCTTCAACGTGTTGCCATTAAGGCCAAGGCATAAGCCTTCTTCACAATCCGCCAATACAGGCCTTCACAAATGGAAATGTAATGCGATGCTAACAACATACAACAACAACTTAAAATATGCATCAATGACATCAACTTAGATCAACACTGGTCATTCGACCTACAACTCAAACATGTTCATAAATCAGGACGATTCAACTTAATCAATTTTGGCCATAGGCCTACAACTTCATCAACGTATCAACAGCAATAATAGTTTGTCAACTGCAACTTCACAATTTATCAACAAAATTAATACAAGCAAACAACAATCAATTTCATTCGAGCCTGCAACTTCACAATTATTAACAACATCATCACAAACTACAACAACAACAATTCAATGAAAACAACACAACACAATTTATCACCAGAAAATTCACAATTTATGACAAGTATATAATTTATTCTACACTCTTAACTCATAAAAATGTCATAATAATATATAATAATAACTTGACATAATTCTCAATGAATTATAAATCACTCTACCACAATCCCTACAATTTCAAAATAGCTCTAAGGTGCTCAAAATTGTTCTATCGACAACTCTTGTATATAAAATAATATTTATAAATAATTCTAAAGGGTCAAATACCTTTACCTTTAATTCTACGGCTTATTAGATTTAATTTTAAACAACTCAAAAACAACGTTGACAACTCTAAACATGTCAGAATCATCCAAAATAAATAAAGTATGACTCTTAATAATTTAAAACAACTCTTGACAATTTTATTGGCAACTCTAACAACTCTAACAGAATTGAAAATAATTTAAATTAACTAAATTATTTACCTCTAACTCAAAACTCATAAAATAAATAGTTATACTTAATAATACAAAAATAATTATTATTATACTAATGTAATATTATTATATATTATAAACTGAAAAATATATTTTCTTTAATTTAACACATACAAAAAAAAGATATGTGTACAGTATGTGTATCCGATTTATTATTCTAAAATTGAACTCATATGTTATAGTATGTATATATTTCTCTTAAACAAACTATTTACATTTTATAACTAAGTTATTTATATATAGTAGTATGTATATAAATAAATACATATATCATATTAGAGTTGACGCTACACTACTAATTGCAAAACAAAGGTCACTACAGTGTAAATAACAAATTGCTGTCATAATTTCCAATTTCACTAATGTATATGATAAAGTGGTCGCTATATTAGATTACCAAATTGACATTTTCAAAAAAAAATTTAAGTGTAGTATAGTGTCTATGTATTAAATTAGATTCTCAATCATCTCTCAATTTCATCAATATATCAATTCCAAACACAATTAATTATCACATATTAAGAATTATTTATCAAAACCTAACAATTTTAATCTATGAAAATTTTGAAGTTTCAACCTAAACAAGTTCACCAAACAAAACAACCACGTATGCATAGTAAATTCTCCATTATCCTAATTCTCACATATTACTCATCATAACCCCGTTTAGCGAGTTAGAACTTCACCCTTACCTTGGATTTACGGTCTCTCTATAGTTTCCCGTCGAATTCCGATTTGGTTTTCCAGTCTACAATTCCTATTCCGGTGGCACTTTCCTCCAAACCCTTGTTCCTCCTTTTTTGTCTCCCACGTACAACTTTTTTCCAAAAATATTCACTAAACCCTTATAATTCTCCTTTTATATCTCTTATAATTAAGTTCAACTTATAATAATAATAATAATAATAATAATAATAATAATAATAATAATAATAATAATAATAATAATAATAATAATAATAATAATAATAATAATATTTCTATTGGATTAATTTTCACACCTCCATTCTATGTTCCTAATACCAAATAGACCCTAATTAAATAATTCTATTACGCCACACTTATTTCTAATATTATTTCCAATAATATTCTGTAATAAAATTAATTCATCATTAATTAATCCCAACTTCCGATAATTCACTTAATCACTCTAAATCAACTTATAAATTTATTAATGCTCCTTATAATTCTACTGATAAATCTAACTTCGACTAAATTCCAATAAATAATTCCTTATATAATTTAGTTAAATAATTAATTAAATTCTGGGCATTACACCCACTACCCTCCTAGAAAGATCCGAAACCTTATTGATGGCACGACCAAATCTCAGCAAGTTTGCGTGAATTTTCTTCTTGTCAACTAACATGTTGTCCAATCTCACAGCTAATAGCCTAGGATCCTCCACTCCCTTGAATCTAACAAACCCAAATTTCTCCCCCACCTTGTTCCTTCTAGGAGTAATGGCAACCTCAACTACATCACTGAAAGCCCCAAAAATATCGTGAAATTCCTAAGCTTTGCATCTCTCTGGGAACTCGAAGAAATACAATCAAACGACCTCATCTTCTTCAACTCCATGCCTCCCGCTAACTGTTAGGAATGTGTCCCAACGAGGATCCTAGTTCAAAAGGACCTCTTTGGCCTCCCACCACCCTTCGCGGTGGTGGTGCCTCACATCAAGGTGGTGGTAGAAAACCTATCCCTTCTAGTGAGAAAGAGGAGAAACTAGAGAGAGAAAAGTTATAAGTAATATTTTAGAACATTTCTGATATTATAATATATGATTGAATATATGTGACTAACATGACCTAATTAAAATTTATAATAAATTAAATGTGATTGTTTGTATTTAGGATATTACTAATAATTAAAAAATAATAACAAAATATATTCTAATAACTTTTATTTTTATTTATAAACTAAATATATAAAAAATTCCTAAAGAATTAATTTAGACTTTTTGATATTTATGAGAGATTAAAATAAGTCCACTCTAAAATATATAATATTACTCTTTAATTACTAGTAAAACTTCTCCAATAGTAAAACTTTTGGCCAAAATAATAAATTGGGGTAACAGTATTTATTAAGAGAAAAAAATTAATAATGCATTAATGTTTTTTAATTTAAAAAATTACAAGTCTTTTCAACATTTAATTTTGAAAAGAAAAATATCCCGGCTCAAAAACACAAGCTTCACTCCTTTGTTATAATATTAAGAGTGAAAAAAACTAATAACTATAAAAGCAAATTAGTATTCAGTTAATCCATATTTTAAGCCTGCACAAAATCCATATTCTAAATTCTAATATACTAAATCCAAAGAAATTCTTTAAACTAAATACCGTTTTTTTCTTTCATTGATGCTACCATAAGTGGAAGCGTGTTGTCATCATTATTATTACGTATATTTTCAACGATACTGACTTCGAATTTAAATGGACTATAATTTAGTTGTTTAAATTCAGTCTTTCACAGACTTCGATTATCTGGACCGACCCAAATAATATTTAATATTAATTTTTAATAAAAAATATAATTTTTAAATTAATTAATTAATTAATAGACTATAAACTAAAAAATTAAAATATACTATTAATTATTAAAAAATATAAATCAATTAAAATATCATAAAATTAAATTATTTTAATTAAATAATCAAGTTCAAGTTGAGATATTAATAGTCTAATGTATTATAAAATGAACATTAATTATATAATGTATTATAGATTTTTTTTATTAAAATGGACATTAGTAGTAATATGTATTATAAAATAGACATTTGTATTTTTATTAAAAAATAATATGGATATTAATTGTATAATGTATTATAATTTTTATAAAAAAAGAAAAATAAATAAATAAACGGACAATCCGCAACCCGGTCGGACTAGCCCGATTAAGATCGAGTTTTTATCGGGTCGGACTTATAAGTCCGGGTGATAAACGGACTATAATTTTTTTGTTCAAATTCGATTTTTTTTTCCGAACTTTTAGGTCGGCCCATTTTGCCAGCTCTATAGATATGTGTAAGTAGCTTCTTCAAATTCTTATTTAAACAATAGATAACCTATATAAAGTCAAATAAAAAAATTCATGTTTTATTTAAAACCTAAATTGATTAATAAAATAAAACTAAATTTAATAATAAATTTTAATTTTTTTTTAAAATACATAATGATTCTCATACTAGAGCATTGATGTCTTTTTTTAATAAAAGAGTTACAAGTCTTCTAAACATTTAAATTGAAAGAAGGAAAGAATTTTTTGAGAAGTGTTGGAAATTTTTTTGGCAATTACGAAAAACACACCATTTAACATTCTAACTTCTAACATTATTTATTTTGAAAAGTATAACTAAAAATTCATGTTTTATTTAGATGCTTATTTGATTTTTAAAAATATTTATCTATTTAAGTTTAAAGTAAAGTTTTTGCATTCATTTGTTTCGGTTGCCATGGCAAGACACTGACATAAATCAATTTTAAAAGACATAATATTTATTATTTTGTATTATTAAATTTTTGTTGTCGTGAATAGATCAAACACCCATTCAAATTATGAGACATTATACTCATTCTGACACAAAGAACATATAAAATTTTAAAAAGAACAAATAAGCTCTGCATATTCTCTAATCGCTCCTTATGTTTTTTAGTTCTAGTTTACAATCAAATGTAATTATAAATGGGAAACAAAGTTATTAAACAGAAAGTATAATAGATTGTATAAAATTTGAGTGAAATGAGGGCTAAAAAAATTCAACGCAAAAACGCTAAATGTGAGAAATATTTGTATTATACAAACTGCACATACATTTTTTATTTAATATAGAGTACATCATAATTTGTACATTTTTTATACAACCTCATATTTAATACATGTGATTCCATTTTGTGTGACTTATACAAAAAATTGTATATAGTTTGCATGCTATTTATGTTCAATATGAATTTGTTATTTCTATTTGAAATGACATAATTTTTATATGGTTATACCATACAATGTTTATGAATTAATATTAACCGTTATTCATGGTTAATATATGTTAAAGAAAGAAAAGAAGAACATTAAGTGTGACAGTCTGTGAAAATATGTCTCATACATGTCCGAGTAAATATATTATAAAGTATAAGGGTATTCTCGTAAAAATACATAGTTAAATCAGACACACAAAATTGTTTTCAAAGTTAGTTTTTTCAAATAGACATTTTCAAAAATATCTTGAAGTTGTATCCAATCAAAGTTTTGAGGAAAATTTTGCCTCTACCAATCAATGGACACTCTTTCAGTCGATTAGAAGATTTCAGAAATGCATCCTAAGCAACTAGAACGACATCCTAATGATGAGTAATGGTTAAATATATTTACCTTCTAGCATGTGTGATAATATTCGACACACAGGAATATAATCACAACATAGTATCTAGAGCTGGTTAACATCTGTTTTCCAGAGATTTTATTTTTGTTTTCGCAAAATATTCGGCCATTCACAGCATCGCACGAGTGCACCACCGCTCCCGATGACTTTTTCGGCGAAGTAACCATACCGATGATATTGTCTCCTTCTGATCGGCCAGTACTCAAAATCGCCATCATGATACGCCTTGCAGCACGCCCTCACGTACCTCTGTCTATGCCGTTTTCATCGTCGACACCGTCTTCCCGTGCTCTTTCCAAATGTGCTCTCGGTTTTTCCATCCAAGCAACCAAAAATCATGGGAGATATTGATTTCTCCACTTTTACGAAGGTTCCGCTTATCCCGTATGAGAAGCTCACCGGAACAACCATCTATAAGATATGGGTTGGTGTTGTCAAAATGTGGTTTCATGGTCACTTAACTACAAAATCAGAAAATATTACCACCGCCAAACGTGATAAGTAGAAACAAACATATGTTTCTCTATGCATTGTGTTATTATTTTCCATAACAATTAATCCCCAAGCAGAATACCAAGTCTTTACCACTTGCTACGAGGTTTAGGAAAAGGCTTAGAAAGTGTTCTCCAATGATATCCACAATCTCTACAGTGTCATCACCAAACTCAACTCTTTGAAATTTAAGAATATGGATATGCTAGCATATATGAGTAAGTTTGACGTGTTAAAGGAAAATTTCACAACCCTAGTGCCCTTTACCAAAGATCCAACAACTTATGTTGAACAACAAAGTAAGTATTTCATGATCGTGACACTACTCGGACTACCATCAGAGCTTGATTTTGTCTGATACCAAATTTTATCAGGATCCAATCTTCTCAACTATGAAGCAGATAGTGAACAACTATTGTGTTTAGCTACACCATAAGCCTTTGGACTGGTCTCCACTCTATCTCCCACTAAATCATCTTCTCTTGCTTCCCACTATCATGGTCATAGTGGAAGAACCGAAGGAAGGGGTGGAAAACGTAATGGTATTCATTATAACTATTATAATCGTTATGGTCACATTGAAGCTGATTGCCATATAAAAGCAAGAGAAGAACAACGACAACCATGAGTCGTTATCGTCACTCAACTGGATAACACTAAATACATTATAATTCTTTTTGTTGATTACAATGATTTCCTCCAATTCAAAGTAGCCTATCAACCATCATCATTTGTCGATGTTGCTCAATCGGGTACTCATGTCGCCTTTGTATCTACATCTTCTCTTGGTCCTTGGTTCCTTGACTAGGTTGCCTCTGATCATATGATTGGTAATAAATCCCTTTTATCTCACTTATCGTATTATGATTCTTTCCCTTATGTCACTGTCGCTGATGGTTCTAAAATCAAAGTTCGAGGCCTTGGTGAGGCACACCCACTTCTAAACATGTCTTTAGAGTCTGTTCTTTACATTCCTGGTTATCCTTTTAATCTTATATTTGTTCACAAACTCACTCGTACTCTTGACTGTTTCGTCATTTTTAATAATTTTTTTATGTCCAGGATCGACGCACAGGACGGACGATTGGAGCAGGGAATGAACCTAGATGAATGTGTCATCTATCTCCATCAGTGGCATGTGGTTCAAATGTTTCTCAAGACCTTACACATCAACAGTTGGGTCACCGTAGTCTTAATAAAATGTGTCTTTTAGTTCCTGGTTTTTCTAAGCTTTCACCTTTTGAGTGTCAGTCGTGTCAATTAGGCACACATACTCGTAGTACTTACTATCAATGGGTAATTAAAAGAGTTGCATCACCTTTTGCTTTAGTTCATTATGATATTTAGGGTCCTAGTCGTGAGAAGTCTACGTTAGGATATTACTATTTTTTAAATTTCATCGATGATTTCTCGCAATGTACTTGGTTATTTCTAATGAAAAATCATTTAGATGTTTTCCATGTATTCCAAGAGTTTTATGCTAAAATTAAAAAATACACTTCCATTAAAATTTTACGCATTGATAATGCTCATGAATATATTTCATCCTAGTTTCAATCTTTTTTAACATCACATAGAATTATTCACCAATCATCATGTGCTCATACACCACAACAAAATAATGTTGCGGAACGAAAGAATCATCATTTAGTTAAAACCACATTAACTCTTTTACTTGACCATAATGTACCTTCTCGTTTTTTGGGTGATTATCTCCTCACATCCTATCATCTTATCAACTGAATGCCTTCATTGGTCCTTCAAGATCAGATTCCATACTCAATCTTGAATCCACAACATGACCTCTACCCCATTCTGCTTCGCGTCTTTGGTTGCACATGCTTTGTTCATGATCTTAGTCCAGGTAAAGACAAATTATTTGCCAAATATCTAAAATGTATTTTTCTAGGCTAATCATGTATACAAAAGGGATATTGTTGTTTCTATCCTCAACTTCAATGGTACATTGTTTCCTCTGATGTTGCTTTCTTTGAAGGTTCCCCATCTTTCTCTGCCTTTGTGTCACCCTATGAGACTTGTAACTTAGATGCTCAAGATTTCCCTTTTTTTCATCACCACTCCCATTAAACATCCATTACAGGTCTACCAACGACGGACACCCCGTCTATTAGAAGTTAGAGATGATATTAATCCACCAACATCATCTCCTTCTCCAACTGTTCTTTCAGCTACGTCACCTGAATTTGACCTTCTAATAGCATTTCGAAAAGGTATTCGATCTCACACTCCAAATCCTAAATATGCATGTATTTTAAATTATGACCCCCTTTCAACTTCCTATGTAACTTTTGTGTCTGATTTGGATTATGTGTCTATTCCCAAGTCTATATGTGAAGCTATAACTAATCTCAATTGGCGTCAGGCGATGGTGGAAGAAATGGTTGCATTGCATTCAAATAACACTTGGGATATTGTTACTTTACCTTCCGCCAAAACTACATCAAGATGACAATGGGTTTATACATTGAAGGTTGGACCAGATGGTTAAATCGATCATTTCAAAGCTCGTTTGGTAGCTAAAAGGTATACACAAATATTTGACCTTGATTATGGTTTCTATTAATCATTGGCTAATTCATCAATTAGACATTAAAAATTCCTTTTTACATGGAGAATTGGAGGATAAAGTATATATAGACCAACCTTAAGGTTTTACAGTTCCTGGTAATTCTAGTCTTGTTTGTTGGCTTCGTCGGTCTCTTTATGGGATGAAACAGTCTCCACATGCTTGGTTTAGTCGCTTAAACTCTGCCTTGAGACAAGTTTGTATGACTAGATATGAATCAGATCATTCGGTTTTCTTTCTTCATTCCTCCCTCGGTCATCTCATATTTCTTGTGGTCTATGTTGATGACATTGTTATCAATGGAGATGATACATAGGGTATCCAATGACTCCAAACTCATCTTTTCAACAAATTTTAGACAAAAGACTTGGGTCCATGCATATACTTCTTGGGTATTGAAGTTTCTCAGTCCTCATCAGACATTGCAATTATCCAACGTAAGTATGCATTAGACATCCTCAATGAAACTGGTATGCTTGATTGTCATCTATTTGATACTCATATGGATCCCAACGCCAATCTTCTTACGGGTCAAGGGGGTTGCTGAAAGACCCGGGAAGATATCAATGTCTAGTGGGTAGACTCAATTATCTTACCCTCACTATACCAAATATTAATTTTGCATTGATCATTGTGAGTCAATTTTTGAATGCTCCTTGTGATACTTATTGGAATGCAAGTATTAAGATTCTCAGATATATAAAGAATGCACCATGAAGAAGCCTATTATATGAAGATAAGCGTGATGCTAAAGTCGACGTGTTATTTAGATGCAAATTGGGTAGGATTACCATCGGATAGGATATCCACTTCCGGATATTGTGTTCTTATTGGAGGAAATATGATATCATGGAGGAGAAAGAAACAAAACATGGTTGCAGTATCTAGTGTTGATGCTGACTATCGTGTTATGGCATGAGCATTAAAGGAACTTGTGTGGCTTAAGAGTTTACTTTCAGAACTTAGGTCGGGATACCTTCAGGACACAAGACTCTTATGTTTTAATCAAGCGACACTTCTTATTACATCCAATCTGGTATTCCATGAACGAACCAAACACATAGAAATAGATTGTCACTATGTAAGCGAAAAGTAGTGTCGGGAGAAATAACCACATATTTTGTCAAATATGAAGATCAAATGGTTTATATGCTTACCAAGTCTCTTAAGGGCTCTAGAATGAATTATATGTAACAAGCTCAGATCATACAATATATATGATCTAGCTTGAGGGGGAGTGCTGAGAATCGGTTAAATCAATTAGTATTGATTTTTATTCAATTAATCATAAATGTAAATCATATTAATACCTATTGTGTATACCTATTTAGCATATAAATATATAACATGTGTGATCATATTCGACACACAGAAATACAATCACAATAACTAATAACCTAATTGTTCATTTATTCATTTCTAACATGTAATAAAATTAAAATAAAGACAATAATAAAATTTTCCAACTTATAATTAAGTGCAAACAAAACATCAATTTACTCAAATTTCAAAGAACTATTTATGATAATATATCCTTGTTCTTGCTGGAAAAAATATATATGTGATCTTAAGGAATTTGGAGGCTCATACAAGGGATGTATGGCCTCCAAGCTAGGGGTCTAGCTTACCCTGCATATGGGAGCCCTTAGATATGGTGTAAGAGGCCTCTCTAGTACGTGTAGCTAAGAAAGGGAATGAGAGAATGTCCTCTATTCATGGCCACAAGGCCTCTTTATATAATACGGTCATCAATAAGGTTCATGATGACGTAACCGTCCATTAATACTCGTAACCGATTACTAATAACTTGTAACGTTCGTAACCGTCACATAAGTAACATAACATGTATAACCGCTCTCTAATAGGTTCTGTAACAGAAACCAATTCGGTCTGATACTACTCGGCCAACACATGTCGGCCGCGGATATACGTCCAGCACGTCTGACCTAAGCACCCGGCTCCGGCCACGGGGTCTCGCCGAGGTGCTGCCCGGTTATCAGCTAGCAGACCCATCTCGGTCTCTATTTATCGCTCCTAGCCCATGCAATATATTTTATTATGAACAATCCTAAAGTTCAAATTAACAATTCACTAACCTACATACTCCTTTTGTCTCAAATTATAAGTCACTTTGCAAACAAAAAAAAACTCAAATTATAAGTCATTTTAAAATTTCAATGCAACAATAATGATACTTTTCTAATACACCTTCTATCAAATATTACTATTCATTATTAGAATCCTTTAAATTCCTCTTTCATGTGTAATAAATGAACACAATATTGTAAAGTCCTACATAATTTCTTTCCCAGACAAAATTAATTATGTTTCTTAATTCATGTGAAAAAGTACTCGAGTGTGTGGTATCCCTATGCGAGTAGGGGATAACCAGTGGTTTTTATGGATAGTGGTGGTTAAGACCTGCTCTCGGTGGTGAGATACCATGTTTGGTGGTGTTTATAACTATAGAATGAGCGAACTCACGAGAGGTGATAAGCTCCGTATTTTATGCGTGTATATTGAGGGTATAAAGATTTATCCCCGTACATTCAAGGTATAAGGTATTTATAAAGGCTCTTGGACCTATGATTTTCTTCGGAATAATAATCACCCACTTTGTCAATGATGCACTGTTGAATCCATATTATTTAAGGGGATGTGGATAAGCCTGGTGAATCTAACTTCCTGTCATACCCTAATTTTTGACCTAAGATACCACATCATATCATTCACATGTGCATCATTGCATCACTAACAGTTTCAGAATAGGATAGATCGTGTGTGTGCTCCTAAAGCCAAATTAGGGTTTTATCAAATCTTTCATTTGTTCAAGATGTGATCAAATAGGGTTTGAGTCCCCAATCACCTCAATTGATCTATATTCATCAATCACCGACATTTGATCTTCAAATTCCCAATATTTTCTCATGATCTACCATGAAGCGACCAATTAGGGTTTTGATCGAGGAAAGTGTATCATTGACCTTTTGCTCAATGAATAACCTATTTTCTTGGAGATTGATCTTAACATCCTCAATGCAACATCTTGACATAATTTCTTGGTTCAAAACATTCCAAAATCCATGATTGATCATCAGACAAATCTTGAATCATCTGATGAAAATTCAACTGTTCAAAAAAGCTCAAACTTTGACTTCTGGTCAACTTTTTCAAATCCGAATTTTTTCAATCATGAAATCATTTCAAATTATCCATCATGGTCATAAAAAATCAAAATGTGTGAAAAAGTCAACAAAAAGTCAAGATTGAAATTTTTCTAGCACTTAGAAATATTTTCAAGTGTTAAAAACTTGGTTTTTCACTACTTTCATGGACATTTTTCACCTAGATCCATTTTGATTCAAGAAAAACTCAAAACATGAAAGTTTTAGATCTTGTTAAGCTTTCCAAAATGTCCAAGAACTTGCAAAAAAAACTTTGTATAGCTAGGGTTTTGAAATTGAAACTTAGAGCTCCATAACCATATTTTACAAGTCATTTTTCAAGTTTATAGGTCATTTTCACAAATTCTTCCTTCTAGAAGCCTTGTCATCAAATGAGATAGGATTTAAGAGATAAAAATCTGATTTGCAATGATTGAAAGAAGATAGAATCACTTGATTTTTTTTAACCATGGTTAAAGAAGTTAACCATGTGCATTAAATGTAAAAATTCCTTTCCTACCCCTTAAGGCAAGTCATTATTTCCTTTCAAGCTTATCTTGCCCTTGCCATTCATAACTCTTGGCCTATAAATAGAGGTCTCTACTTCACTCTCAAATCACCCCAAAGCATTCCTAAATAAGCTTTCCTTCTTTCTTTCTTGTTTTTCAAGTTTCAAGTTTTTAACTGGGAGAAATTGCAAAACTCCAAACGTTGCAATTTCTGAGCAATCTTAGGCTTCAAAAACTTTCTAAATATCATTAGAAAGTTGTTGGAATCCTCAATCTAGCCCAAGAACTAGCCAAACTCAGAAACCACTTTCAAACCTCATGTATGCACATATGGAGCCATAACTTCCAAATTCTCAATCCACTCGTGCATCTTTCAATCTTTCACTTCAAACACCTTCTATACATCATATAGAAGTTATCCAAACCATATTTTCATCACTGTAAACTCAAAATCATCAAATTCGATTCTCACTTCAAGTGACTGCAGTTGGACTTGGTCAGAGTGATCCAGGCCATTCCAATCCAAGCTAAGCATCCATACACACTCCATAAGATCCATTGGTGATGTAGCAATCATCAAATAAGATCTGTAACACCACCTTCGAAGAATCAGAATTCAACTTGAAGAGGTAAGAGCTTGAACTTTTAACTCTTTGATTCTTGCTTTCTAGTTCAAAAATAGCTTGGCCATTTTGTTTCTTCACTATCACTGATCATTAACCCTCAATCAATTGCTTAATTCCATATCCATACACGATTTCATGATCAATTCTTAGAACTAGGATTCTTCGTGTTCTTGCAAAAATTAATAGTTCTAAGCTAAAAATAAATGAAATTAATCACCACCATAGTGTTCCTGGGCTTGAAATGAGAAACTTTGATGTTTATAACTTTCAAATTCATTGAGAAATAAAGGAGATAAGATTGATTGAAGATTGGAGGAAGATGATGAACGTTGCGCGCGTTTTTCAGTTTTTGGAAAATTCAAATTCTCATTTTAAAATATATTTAATGGTTTGTGTTTTATTCACGGATGTATTACCGCCCCAGCGGTTGCCAGCACGCTCTTAAAACTCTTGTCATGCCTATGGTCCAAGGTTCGAATCCCCCTAGGACCTTTTTTCAAAACTTTTCTTAAAACCTTCATTTTTCACTAGTTTTCAAATATTTTTCAAACTTGTTTTTAAATATATTTAATTCAAAGTGATTAAATGACAATCCACACAAATGGCTCAGTGGTAAAATTTTTCACTTCTAAGCCAAGGGTCCTGGGTTCAAACCTCCTTAGGACCAAAACCTTCTTTTTATCACTAATTTTCTTCACATTTTCAACAAACTTCAACATTTTCAAAAACCAATCAAAACTTCTCATTTTGAGATGATTTTTTGCACACTTGTCATTTAATATACCTATTTTATGATTATGTCAAAAAAATCCAAAAAAAAATTCTTTTTGATTGTATTTTAATTAGGTTTAAAAATGAGACGTTTTAAGTATTTTTAATACTTTTCAAAAATGTTTTCTTTCCGATTTTCAAACCTAATCTTTTTCAAAACTTCTTGTGAATATCCTTCACTTTTCAAAATCATTTTCAAATCTTTCAAAAACATTTCAATAAACTTACACACCTTTTTCCATGATCGATTCTTGAAGATAAACCAAACTAGGTTTTTCCTCGAATTTCCTTCAAATTGATCATGGGTCTCCTCACGTGTAAGTCCCAACCCTTTTTATGTACATACTCAATTCCTTGTACATATTCAACCCTTTTTATGTACATATTTATTTCCTTGTACATATTCACCCTTTTATGTACATATTCAATTCCTTTTACATATTCAATCATCTTTGTAAATATTCAAGTATAACAAACTTCGTTAGTTTGTTTTCATCCACTTGTTTATACCCCGATTTCATTGGTATTAAGAGGAGCATTATTCCCAGTGAAACTTCTCTTAAACCAATGGGTCTCCCTTAAGGTGTAAGTCCCAACTCCTTCGTATATGTCCAAGTATACTAGCTTATCCGCTTGTTTTAAACACTTGTTTATATACTTTCTTTCACATATATATTTAAGTTGCACTTGCTTTAATTTCTTGTTTTATACACTTGTTTATATATTTCCTATATAAACTCTTGTGAATACACATCACACACTTTATCATATACTTATTCATATAACTGTTCATTTATAACATAACAACTAGTTTAACAGCTAGGTTCCCTTTAGCCTCCGCTTAGGTCAGATAAGACAACTCACTGCTGAGTTTAGCCTCCACTTAGGCTTCAGATAAGACAACTCCCCTGCTGAGTTAGCCTCCTCTTGGGCTTCATTCAAAAGAAATCCCTCACTGAGTTTAGCCTTCTCTTGGGCATCAAACAAGAAAGAGACTGGGAAATCTCTTAACAGCCTCCTATTGGGCTTGTAATGCAAAGAATCACCCGCGCTAGGATAGAACCCTAAGAGTATGATTTCCCGTTGAAATCAATCTTGAATCCTAAGAGGATGATTTCCCCGGTGAAACCACTCTTAAAGCCAAAGCCAGCCACACCCTATAGCTTCCTCTTGAGCTTCATACAAGGACCCTCGATGACCCTCGGAATTCCTCCTCTTGGGCTTAAAATACAAGGACCCACGGGCTTCTTAAAATCATCCCCCTAATTAATAATCAATTTCTCCTACGAGATTTAGACATTTATCATCTCTATGGAAGAAGTATCTCATCTATAACAACACATACAAATCAAACATTTTTTCAAACACTTTTTCAAACAAAACATCTTTTAATTGTAAGTGGTAACGCTTGTACACTCAAGCAAAACGCCCAATGCTTAAAATTAAAGATTCAATCATCTTTTAAACATCTTTCTTAACTCGTAAGTGGTAACGCTTGTACACTCAAGCAAAACACCTAATACTTACGATGAAAAATTCAATCAATCAACCTTTCAAAAATGTATGTGATGAAATAGATTAGATATATTTTTCATTAAGATGAAATTTGTCTTTGTCTCTTAATAACACTTTTTGCTTCCACTAGTATAAGTGGGAACTACGATTTCTCTGACTTTCTCAACCTCCCTTTGAGAATACGTAGGCATAAGGTCTCATCCTTGGCGAGCATACTTCTTTCTCCCTCAAACCAAACAAACCATAGTTCCCTTAGATCCGAGCTACAGATGCTCTGATTCCTACTAGGGGATATGTATGCAGAGGACCCCAATGATCTTTGCGAGTATAATAATGACAAAACTTAGGACCCTGCCTAACCTACCTTTCTTAAAACCTAAAGGAGAAACTTTCCCAAGAATAGAGTAGCAAATTAAAACACACAAACATATAAAAAATATTCATATATACAAAAGATGTTATAGATAACTATATATATATAGGGTGCTAATACTTTCCCTTTATATAACAAACTCTCTTACTCAGGTCTTTCCCCAATGTGTTGCGTCTAGTTCACGCTAGTCGCACCGCATATCATTATTTATTTAGGGTATTTCATCTTTCCCCTTTTTCATATTATTTTCTTGTTTGGAAACAATAAAGCTTGATGCTTGCGGCATCTTTTTAAAACAAATCAAAAGAGTAAATTGTTTTGAGCCTGAGATTTGAATTCCGATTCGATTCCCTCGTTCGTCACTTTTTACCGCGAACACTTCCATTTGATTAAGGCATGTCTTAACCCAAAATTTTCATGATTGTACGAGTACGGATACTTAAGGTGATGTGATTCCTGACGATAGATGACTTATAGGCATTACCTCTCATTAGAACCAGAACACCCTCACCTTTATTAGACCCTTTTATATATAAAATGAGGTGACACTGACATGTGATTTTTTATTATTATTTTTAAATGATGTGGACTACTTATTTATTTTTTAATTATTCATTTTTTAAATGTCGTTGGCTTTTTATTTTATTTTGAAAATAACCAAAAACAAAGAAAATTTGCACTTACAAGTATTCTAAGAAAAAACCCATTTCTTTACCACTGAGTTGTTATGCTTATGTGGAATATTAACCCATTATAGTTTCTTATTAAAAATTAAGAATCATTTATTTTTTATAACTAAAAAAATTATTTCTCTTTGTCCCGTATAACTTTTCTCATCACATAAAATATCCTCTCATGTTATATAAGAAGAAAGTAGCAAGTGTTACAAATAAGACCAAAGTCCTAACTCATTATCAATCTTCTTATATATTGTTCTCCTTCAATGGGAATTGTCTATGCAAATATGAAATCTCTATCACCTAGCTATGTTACTTCTTCTTCATCTTAAGATGACCATGTCTTTAAGGAGGACATTGTAACTAACTTGTCTTTTCCACTTATGAGAGCACAAAAGGATGTTTCCTATTCTTATAAAGAATAAATGATGCATGTGATTCTTAACTGCATTATCAAATCTTTTTGGGAAAAAACCTTGCAATCATAGCCCACTGCACATTACACACAACCTTTCCAAAACCCCTACCTAACTCAGAAAAAAGGGAACATAGCGCAAAACCTCTTCATGGAAGACGAGAAAATGCCAAGCACCAAAATAACCTACCCCATTCCCAGGAGAGCACCACCTAAACTATTTCTTTTGACAGTAGAAGAAAACAGTAATAGCATTCTAGGAGCATAGAAAGCAACCAGGAAAGTAAGAAGACCAAAAGGTTATTTGCAGATACACACACATATCCTGGATTCCTATAATACCAAGACAGCACCAGGCAAGTCTCTAAGACTCCATGATGATTTTACATGAAGGATGGTAGGCCAAACTTCAAGCTATTTCTCGCCAATATACCACTCCTACCACCAATACTCATTGCAATTTTTCGTTAATCTTGTCTAGGAATTCTCTTGGATTATTCACCCATTGTTGAATACCGAAGTTAATCCCGTAACAATTGGCTTTAATCCACTGCCACGAGAAAAATTGTATATCTTCAATATTGCTAGAATTAATGTTATCTACAGTTCCAAAAATCATTGCATTCTGCTTTTCCATAACGACCATATACTTACATACCAAATTACAGCAAATCTGAATTGTTGAGTCTTGTCTCCACTACTTATACCTACAAAATGAATGTTGTTGTATAACATAATTATGGGATACAAAAGCAATATCAAGCCACCTTAGGACCTCTCTCCATGAACCCTGGCTATCGGACATTCAAGAAAATGTGATAAGCATTTTCTTCTCGCATTGTATGGGCATGAATTTTGAGGTGTCACTAAGATACTGTTTTACTAAGTTGTCTCGGGGATTCTATTGTTGCAGGGTGCAAGGTGATGAAGAAGAGAGAAATAATAAATGATAGAGATACAACTTGCAAAATATTGGTAAAAGGAATTTGATTAATTTTATTGAAGCATAGGAACACCTATTTATACACAAAACTAGCAAGTGGACGATGCCACGTAGGCCTATAAAGGAGATAGCCACAGCTAAGTTGCCTCTAAGTACTATAACTTTACACTTAAGTTATCTCTAAATACTTCACACTTAAGTTATCTCTAACTAGTAGATACTAATTACCCTCCAGAAGTTCAACTCCTTCTGGATACGTTTCTGATCATCAGAACTTCTGACTAATCCTCAACAGAAGTTCAACTCCTTCTAGACAAGCTTCTGATCATCAGAACTTTTGACTAACCCTCAGTAGAAGTTCAACTCCTTCTGGACCATCAGAACTTCTGACTGACCCTCAGAAGTTCTGAATATGAATTACTTTCAACACCATCTTGTAATTCATATTCAGCTAGCCAAAATCTACAACACCAATTTCATCCCTCAAACGGATAAGGTGTTCAGTCTTGATATTCTTCATCAGAGCTTCTGCAAGTTTCTTCTGGTTGCTACTTTGTGCAACTTCCAATACTCCATTCATAAATGAAGATTTCTCCTTGAAAACCAATCTGGCGCTGATGGTTTTCTTCTCACTTGGAAGCTCAGTTAACTTCCAAGTCTTGTTTCCTTCTGAAGCCTCGAGTTCTTCGTTTAGGGAATTCAGCCACAATTTCTTCTTGAGAACTTCTCCAATACTCATTTGTTCATAATCTCCTTCTAATTCTAGAACCATATCACCTGCTGGACTTTCTTCAGAAGTTTACTTCCACCAGAAGTTCCACCTTTGTTAACTTCTGGACCTTGTCCAGAACCACCATCTTCAAAAGTTGGATCGCCTACAGAAGTTCCACCTTCAGAATCATGACCACCTGTCATACCCCAAAATTTTCCATCCTACTTCTCAAAACAATTCACAACTCCTTGACCAGACAAACCCTCTCCTAAGCAATTAATCCAGACTAGGGTTTTGCTCATCTCAGTTCAAAATGGATTTCCAATGCTTCAAGTGGTCATCATACCTCATCATATGCTTCAAGGGATCACCCTATCAAGTTCCAAGCCTTACAAGTCAAATTTGCTCATCCAATTGCTCAGATGGTTGAAAATCACCGTATTGACAAAACGTCAATTGTGGTCAACATATAATAAACTTCAAATTTTGGTCAACACCAAAATTTTGAAGTAATATTCATCATTTGATCAAGGGTTGATCATGATTCCTCAAGAAAATTCAAGATTTGATCAAAAGTCAAAGTTTCTAAATTAGGGTTTTTAGAAAAGTCAGAACTTTGACTGCATAATTTTCACATGTCGAGCTTTTAAAAGTCCAAGAACACCCAAAAGGTTGAAAATTGAGCAAGATACAAATTGTACAAGTTGAGCATTTTTGAGGAGGTGCATGAAGAGAAATACTTGAGAAAATCAATTTTTTCTAAATGGGCGAACTTTTCTTGATTCAAACTTGTTTCTAATCTTAATTAGAACCTTCAAGCCCAATGCCACGCCTTGAGCTTTTTATTTTATTTATTTTTATTTTTATTCATTTAAAGTAAATTTAATTAAAATAAAATAGCAAAATTAAATCAATTAATGCAAGGGTGAATATTTGACATTCTTGAGGTCCAAGATATTCATTAAATAGCCAAAATTTCGAAAATATATGATTGGCATGAGATTGATACAAGATTGGAAGCATTTGATGCAAATTGAAGAGATTGAAAAATCAAATATTTTCTCATTGAATGGGATATATTTTCTCATCAATTCTTAACCTAAATCCATCCTCTATATATTCAGACGGTTTCTAAACCCTAGGAGGACGAATTTTTGCAGCCAAGAACCCTAATCTAAACCTCAAAAAACTGTGTGTCTCAAGCAACTTGCAGCCAAAGTTTTGCTTCAATTCAAGTCGTTCCAAGCCTTGCAACACATTCCTGGTGACTCTCTGATCGATTCCAGCCATTCACCAAGCATCCAGACCTCCAAGATCACTCAATTTGAATCACGGTTTGCATACTCATATGTCAAATTTGATTTCTGTAATTTATGCTTCATAAACATGATTTGACTATATATTCTTGATCGTGATGATGTTTGCAAGCTTTCTGGGTTGGTTAATTTGAGTTTAGATGCAGGTGCAAGCTTATGCCATTGTTAGGGTTTCTGAACCTCACATTAGGGTTCCTCGAGCTAGGAAAAATTGGCCAAACCCAAGGACATATTCATGTTCAGGGGACAATTTGCAATCGAACCATGTTTTCCATATAAATTTATATTGTGTATTGCGCATTTTGGAAATTTGCAGTTGTTGTAGTGACGGACGAAGCTGTCATTATAGACTTTAGCTACGAACAAAAAATGGAGGTAAAAGTTTGTGCTCAAAACGAGGAAGACAACCCCCCCCCCTGCGCGCGTTATTTCGAATTTGAATATTTTAAAAGTTTGTTTTATCATTTAATAATTCTGTTTCGTTTTACTAACACTAAGCGCATGTAGCTCAGATGGCAAGCACGTGGAAACTCTCACCCAGGGGACCTGACTTCGAATCCCAGCGCCTCCCACCTTATTTTTGCTATTTTTCACACTAACCTATTTTTTCATATTTTCTTATTTTTCTAATTTCTTTTCTATTTAATTTCCTTTCAAATAATTTTCTAAATATCATAAAAAACCCCAAAAATATTTTATTTTAAGAATTAGGTTTTAAAAATACTTATTTAATTTTTGACACCAAAAACTTTTATTTTTTTCCTTTTATTTAAATCAATTGTTTAACTAACCATAAATTAAACTTTAATTTATTTTCTTAAATAAAATCAACCCACAAAAAATACAAAAATATTTTTTCTTGTATAGTAATTAGGGTTTTTTATTAATCTTAAACTTTTTTTACTAAATTTAAAACTTTTTTCTACTAACACAAAAAACTTTCTACTAACATTATTTCCTCTTATTTCGATTTAATCCTTCTCTTGATAATTTTTCCGATCATATATCTGCTTCCAAGTTGTAATAGTTAGGACTTTAATTTCTCGCATTTTTTCCAAAATTATGTATCTACTCATGGGATGTAATAGTTTAATTAGGTTTTACTTTCCGCACTCCTATATTATGTGTCTGCCCCAAAGCCATGTAATAGTCTAGGGTTTACTTTACCGCACTTTTACTTCCCGCACCTTTATTATTTTGTACATATATTAACTGCTAGTAACTAGGCATGTACGTCAAGACTAATTCAATCAACATAGCTAACTCTAATCACAAGATAAAATATCTGAATACAAACACACTCTTTGCACCCACTCACACCTTAGGGTATCCTCTCTTGTTGCCTTTCGAATACATGGTCATGTCCCTCGAACGTGGAGATATCTTAGCTAAGACGCTTACAAACATATCATCATAGTCCCTTCGATACAAAGATCATAGTCCCTCGATTGTTGCCTACAAATACATGATCTCGTCCCTCGATTGTTGCCTACGAAAAGTGATGATCGTCCCTACGAATATGTTAAGGTATCCCTACATGTTTCCTTCAATGACCATACGATGACCCTAAGAATGTCCCTCTATATCCAACGAATAAAATTACCTACCAACTAATGGTATGGATAGCCTTATTCTAAAGGAAGCAAAATAACATGGAAACGACCATTCTGAGTAGGTAATAAGACTCTTTTGCTTGCTCAAATCTATCAAAATACTTTTTACACCTCACACTATTCAAAACACTTTGTATACATTCCAGCGTGAATCAATACAAAGTCTTTTCCAAAATAAAACACTTCGTATACATTCCAGCGAGAATCATTACGAAGTCAAAGTGAAATGCCTTTTCAAAAACATCTTTTCGAACACACACACAAAAAGCAATTTATAAAGTGAGCTAAGCAATTAAGAGCCCGTAGATAACTATGGATGTAAAGGGTGCTAATACCTTCCGTTTTCATAACTGCCTCCCTTACTCAGAATCTAACGAAGGTCTTTTCCCGTTCTTTTTGCCTTCCCTTAATTGGATAAAAGAAAAGTCGGTGGAGACTCTTGCTATCCGCAATATTTGCGATAAAATGCAAAACAAACAAGTCAGTTCTCCCACCGTGTTACACCACCGCCAGAGGCTGGACTACCTTTAGAAGCTCCTCCTTCAGAAGGTCCACCTTTAGAGTCATGATTAACACCAAAATTTGATCACCTCCAACCTACGCCGTAGTTTTCCTTCCAAGCATTACCACCAAATTCTTGATCATCATAAAATCGATCGAAATGATTCACCATCGACTCATCCTTAGAGTCTCCATAAGATTCATCATCTTATTACTCTAACTCTTATTCAAAACTTTCAATTTATGACTCATCTTCAGAAGCAGAATCTCCTTGAGATTCTAACTCATCTTCTAATTCTTCTTCAGAACCTTCATGTTCTGAGTCATCTTCAGAAGCAGAATCTCCTTGAGATTCTAACTCATCTTCTAATTCTTCTTCAGAAGTTTCAACTTCTGACTTTTCTTCAGAAGTTTCAACTTCTGACTCTTCTTCACAAACCTCTGATTCTGACTCATCTTCAGAATCTTATATGTTATTTTCTGATTCTGACTCATAAAGAAACACTCCTTCAGAATCAGAATATTCAGAGTCATCTTCAACTTCTGACTCATCTTCAGAAGTTTCAACTTTTAACTCTTCTTTAGAAGTTTCAACTTCCGACTCTTCTTCAGAAGTTTCAACTTTTGACACTTCTTCAGAAGTTTCAACTTTTGACTCTTCAATGTCATATTCTAACTCGACCATAAAGTAACACTTTAGAATTAGAATATCACAATCGGACAAGTTCCTCATCAGATTCATAAGCCACCAATAGCACAGGTTCATTATCTGAATCTCCTCTGGCTATTTTTGCTTCTTCTTTGTTTGACCAACAATCTCTAGCAAAGTGGCCAAACGGCTTACAATAGTAATATTAAACCATTCTTTTGTCATACTTCTCCTTTCCCTTCTAATGTTTCTCATCAGAATATAAGGCTTCTGAATTCTGCGACCTACCATATTTTTTTAGCTTCCGTATTTCTTGACAAAGAAGCCTCGAGCTTGATCAACTTCCCTCTCAAAAGTTCTCCCAGTTAGACGCAACTCTTGTGCTTCTAGACTGCTTTGCAACTCTTCTATTCTCATGGTTTCCATATTTTTAAAATGTTCAATAGAAACAACAATGTAATCAAACTGAGGAGTAAGAGACCTCGGAACTTTCTCTATGATTACTTGTTCAGAAAGTTTTTCTCCACAAGCTTTCATTTCATTAGTGATTAAAATCACACTGGAAATGTACTCAGAGACTTTTTCACTGTTCATCATGTTGAGATTTTCATATTGCTTTCGCAGGGACTGAAGCTTCACCGCCACAACATCTCACCAGTATATCCCATGCCTCCTTCGACTTCATTGAATCAGCAATCTTCTCAAACACGTCTTCATCCACACACTGATGGATATAGAACAGAGCTTTCTGATCCTTCTTCCTCATACCTCTTTCTTTAGTTTTATGTTCTTCAGTAGCATCTTCTGATACTAAAACATAACCATCTGTTACCAGCTTAAGAACATCTTGAGCACCAAAAAGAACCCGCATCTGTATCATCCATCTGTTCTAGTTTTTACCATTAAAAACTGGAAGTTTAGTGTTCAAACTACTTCTCTCACTCATCTTAAACCTTACAAAAAATATTTCTTACAAATTTTAGTTTTTCACCAGTGTTTCCTAAAACCCATAAAATCAATATGATCTTGTTTAAACACACAACTCACAATCACTCTTATTTCCCAGAAATTTTAAAAACAACCAAGAGCTCTAGATACTAGTTGTTGGTGCAAGGTAGACATGGCAATATAACCCATACCCGCGGGTACCCGCCCGAACCCGCCCGACTTGACGGGAAAACCCGCTGACTGGTTTGTCTGGGTCTGGTTTTCCCGATTTTAAAATATGGGATGGGGGGTGTAATGGGAATGTAGTACCCACCTCAACCCGTCCCCTAACCCGCCTGCTTATTATTATTATTATTATTATTATTATTATTTTGAATGTAGAATACTTTTACTATGTGTTTGTTTGGATGGTAGTTTGAATATGAATTTGTATTTTTTATTTAGTTTTATATTTTGGATTATTTGGTTTTGTTAATTTGAAATATTAATTGTATGGTTACCGAATTAATACTTTCGCTTGTATTTTTATTATTTGAAATATATGTTCGAAATTTTTAAGATTGTATTTTACTTTTGTAATATAAATTCATATTTGTTAGAATTGGGGCGGGTTTTGGGTTCGGGGCGATTTTTGCATTCTGGGAAGGATTTGGGTTAAGGCAAGTTTTGGGTTCGATTGGTTTGGGATCCCCGAACCCATTTGGGACGTTTGGGGTTCAATTATTCATCTCGACGGGATCGCTGGAATGGGATTTATTTGGGATTCTGTTTGGGGTTGGGGAATATAAAAATCGTCCCCGCCCCGCCCCATTGCCATGCCTAGTGCAAGGTGATGAATAATGGAAGAAGAGAGAGACATAATAAATGATAGAGATACAACTTGCAAAATATTGGTAAAAGGAATTTGATTAATTTTATTGAAGCATAGGAACACCTATTTATACACAAAACTAGCAAGTGGAGGATGCCACGTAGGCCTATAAAGGAGATAGCCACAGCTAAGTTGTCTCTAAGTACTATAACTTTAAACTTAATTTATCTCTAAATACTTCACACTTAAGTTATCTATAAATACCAGATACTAATTATCCTCCATAAGTTCAACTCCTTCTGGATAAGCTTCTGATCATCAGAACTTCTGACTGATCCTCAACAGAAGTTCAACTCCTTCTAGACAAGCTTCTGATCATTAGAAGTTCTGACTGACCCTCAGCAGAATTTCAACTCCTTCTGGACCATCATAACTTCTGACTGACCCTCAGAAGTTCTAAACATGAATTACTTCCAACATGCACCACATCCTCCAAACCGAAATCGAAACTTTGAGTGGAACCAATTTATTCCATGCTGCCCCCAACTCTCTATCCTTTTCGCTAACGTTATTTACTCCCTTCATGATCTCGTTATAGGCCACCTTGATAGAATATCCATTCTTGTATCAATTACATTCATCTCTAACGTTGTCCTTCAAAACAACTCTTTGAATCCTTATTCTCATCTCCTCCTCCATCCATAAATTCCTCTCCTTCTGATTTTGTTCCCATCTACCACTCCATATCAACCTCCCATTTTCAGATTGGTGAAGTTCGCCCAGCCTACATTATTTATCCCGAGCATTTTCATAAAGTTCGTGATAGATATCTTTAAGACATCGCCCACCCATGTATCATCCCATAATGAAGTTTCCAAACCATCACCCACTTCTCTAAACCTACTTTCAAACTAATTTCTCTTATAGTTACCTTAACCCTTGTCCAAATCAATCAAGTCTCTCCATCATAGTGATTTGAATCTCTCACTTCTACCCTTTCTATCTCCACCTTGCTCATATTTGAAATTTAGAACTTGGCCAACAATGAATTCTTTTCTTTCAAGAGACGCCATTTCCATTTTCTCACAGTGCTAAGTTGAAAGCCTTTAAATCTTTAATTCTCAACCTCCCTCTACCTTCTTTCTATAAATGGCATCCCATTTAACCCAATTTACCTTCAGTCTTTCTAACCCCCCCACCCCATAAGAAATTTTGAACAATGACTCAATTTCAATATCACCCTGGGGCTTTAAAGAAAGATAGATAATAAATCGAGTGTGAATAGGATATATTTGAGAAGAATTATCCTACCACCTATAGATAGATACTTGTTGTTCCAAGATGCTAATCTCTTTCGAACTGCTTCAATGACCGATTACCATATTCCTTCCCTTATATGATTTCCACCCACTAAAATCCCTAAGTATTTGGAAGGATTCCTCCAACTCGCAATGCAAAATTGATGTTGCTTCCTCCATCCATATATCTTCAATATTCACTCCAATTAAAGAGCTCTTATAGAAGTTTACCTTCACCCTCAAACTAATTTGAACATTTGAAGTGTCGATTTGGTTGCCCATACGTTGCTCCAACTTTTAATACCCACGATAATAATGTAGTTTGCAGAATAAGGTTAAAACCTTCCCCGCCAACAAGAAAAGAAACGACAAAGGATCCCCTGTCTTAATCCCTTACCCATCGAGAATTCTTTCATCGGGCCGCCACTCACTAGTACGCATAATCGTTGTTGTTCAAGGCATTCCATGGTCCATTTTCTCCATTTACCGCAAAAGCCTGCTCTTTCCATCATATAATCCAAAATTTCCAATCCACCAAGTCGTACGCCTTCTCAAAATCTACCTTAAAAAGGAGCCCTTCCTTTTTCCTTATCTTGGCTTCATCAAATAACTCGTTTGCAATAAGGATTTTGTCTCCTATTTTTAGATGCATGCTCGAGTTTTCATGATGTCAAAACCCCGGTAAGGCATGCGCTACAATATGAAGAAAAACAAATAATCTAGAAAATAGCCAGATGCGTCGACGCAAGTGCCTCTCCGATTGACACACATTTAAGGGCAACACCCTGGAAGTTATGTATCAACCCTTGAGTCGACACATATGCAAATGAAGTCTGGTGTAATACGGTAGGAGAACTGACTTGTTTGTTTTATGCTTTGATCAAGAATGTCATGGATAGCAAGAGTCGCCACCGACTTTGCTTTTATCCAATTAAGGAAGGCGAAAAGAATAGGAAAAGACCTTGTTGGCTTCTAAGTAAGGGAGGCGGTTATGAAAAGGGAAGGTATTAGCCTTTCCATCCGTAGTTATCTACGGGCCTTAATTGCTTAGCTCACTTTAAATGCTGTGTGTGTGTGTGTGTGTTTAAAAGAATTTTGAAAAGGGTATTTCACTTTGACTTCATAATGATTCACTGGAATGTATACTTAAGTGTTTGGAAATGTTTTGTTTTGGAAAAGGACTTTGTAATGATTCACGCTGAATGTATACAAAGTGTTTGAAAACATTTTGAAAGTGTGAGGTGTGAAAAGTGTTTTGATAGAGCAAGCATTAAGAGTCTATTACCTACTCGTAACGGTCATTTCCGTGTTATTTTGCTTTCCTTTAGAATAAATCTATCCATACCATTAGTTGGTAGGTGTTCGCGTAAGTGACGTGCAAGGGAATCGAATGTGAATTCAGATTCTCTGGCTCGAAACGATTTACTCTTTTGATTTGTTTATAAAGATGCCGCGAGCATCAAGCTTTATTATTTTCAACACAAGAAAAGATGATTTAATGATTATGAAAAAGGGGAAAGTGTTAATACCCTCAATTGATTTTGATATGCGAACGACTAGCGCAAACTAGACGCAACGCATCGGGGAGTATTCCGGTAAGGGGTTTGTTATATAAAGGAATAGATGGAGCACCCTAAATATATATAGTTATCTATAACTTTATATATGAATACGTTTGATATGTTTGTGTGTTTTAATTGCTATTTCTATGATTGGGAAAGTTTCTCCTTTGGGATTTTAAGAAACGTTAGATTATGTGGGATCCTAGGTTTTGTTATTATTGTGCTCGCAAATATCTTTGGATCTTCTGCATACATATCCCCTAGTGGGAATCAGAGCATTTGTAGCTCGGATCTACAGGGATCTATGGTTTGTTTGGTCTGAGGGAGAAATAAATTTGCTCGCCAAGGATGAGACCTCAGTGCTCACGTATTCTCAAAAGGATGTTGAGAAAGTCGAGCAATCGTAGTTCCACTTATGCTAGTGGAAAGCAACGGATGTTAGTAAGAGATGCACAAATGTCATCTTAATGAAAAATGTATCTAATCTATTTCATCACATACATTTTTGAAAAGTTTGATTGATAAAAATCTTTCATCGTAAGTTATAGGTGTTTTGCTTGAGTGTACAAGCGCTACCACTTACATGTTTAAGAAAGATGTTTGAAAAATGATTGAATCTTTTAACCGTAAGCATTAGGTGTTTTTTCGAATGTACAAGCGCTACCACTTACGTATCAAGAGATGTTTCGCTTGAAAAGAGTTTGAAAAAAGTTTGAAAAAGTTTGACTGTATGTGATGTGATAGATGAGATAACTTCTTCCATGGAGATGATAGATGTCTAAATCTCGAGGAGAAATTGATGGATTAAAGGGATGCTTTTAAGAAGCACGTGGGTCCTTGTATTGTAAGCTCAATAGGAGGCATTCTGAGGGTCATCGAGGGTCATTGAGGGTCATCGAGGGTCCTTGTATAAAGCTCAAGAGGAAGCTATATGGTAGGGGTGTTCAAAACCAAACCAACCCAATAGAAAACCGCAAACCAAACCAAACCAAACCGAAACCGCAAAACCGCATTTGGTTGGATTAGTTTGGGTCATTTTTAACAAAACCGCATGGTTTGTTCTCTTTATGGTTTGTATTTTGCAAACCGAATCAAAACGAACTAAACCGCATTATGTTACAACCTATATTTTACTTAACTCGCATCTAACCCAAACCTAAATCTATTATACATTAGCCTTATGATTATAGACAATTTTCTCATCTTTACAGTTATGGTTTCAATTTCAATCTTCTTAAATATCTCCTAACATTATCACTTCATCTTCACCACTTACATCTTGTCTCTTATTATCTAATCTCTACTCTCTTATATTGTTTCCTTTGCATGTTCTTATTTTTTATGCAATTTTTCTCTTTCAATTTCATTTTATCGCACATTTTTATCTCTAATCTCTCCTCTCTTATGTTCTTTCTTTTTCATCTTCACTAATTTCTCAACTCTTCTATTTTTTTTATTTTATTATAATATTTCTATATTATTTTATGCTATTATTTTATGTTAATTATTTCATTTTTGTCTAATCTAACTTTTACATATTAAATGAAAAGTTATTATCCAAATATGATTAGTTTTTTGGTTATTATTTAGTAGTGTATCATGTATAAATGACCAAATACAAAATTATGTTTATATATATATATATATATATATATATATATATATATATATATATATATATATATATATGTGTGTGTGTGTGTGTGTGTGTGTGTGTGTGTATGAATGTATGACTCAACAAATTATTTGTAAAAAACCGAACCAACCGCACCGAACCAAACCGCATTGGTTTGGTTTGGTTTGGTTTGGTTTTTTTTCTAAAAGTCAACCGAACCAAACCAAACCGCATGTCTTTTTCTCTCGCGGTTCGGATGATTTTTTGCATCAAAACCGCCCAAACCGCACCGTGAACACCCATAGTATATGGTATGGATGGCTTTGGCTTTAAAAGGGATTTCACCGGAAACCATCCTTTGGAATTAAGAGCTATTTCACCGAGAAATTATACTGGTTCTATCCTAACGCGGGTGATTCTTTGTATTGGAAGCCCAATAGGAGGATGTTAAGAGATTTTATGGTCTCTTTCATTGTATGATGCCCAAGAGAAGGCTAAACTCAATGAGGAGTTCTTTTGAACGAAGCCCAAGAGGAGGCTGACTCAACAGGGGAGTGTTGTCTTATATAAAGCCTAAGCGAGGCTAAACTCGATGAATGAGTTTTCTTATATAAAGCCTAAGAGGAGGCTGAACTCAGATGAAATGAGTTACCTTGTACAAAGCCCAAGAGGAGGCTAACTTTGTGGGGAGAGTTATCTTGTATAAAGCCCAAGAGGAGGCTATATCTGTGGGGAACCTATTGGTTAGACTAGTTGTCACGTTATAACTAGACAGTCATATAAACAAGTGTGTGTGTGATATGTATTCACAGGAGTTTATGAAGGAAATATAAACAATGCATGATGTTTATTTATAAAAGTTTATGAAAGAAATATAAACAAGTGTCTGTGAAACGAACGTTTAAAACGAGCGTAACTTGATTATTTAAAAGTTTGAATTGTGTACAAGGAAGTAAATATGTACACGAACGAGTATTTATGTACAAAGAGATGTGGATGTACATAGGAGGGTTGGGACTTACACCATGATGGTGGCCCATTGGTTTAAAAGCAGTTTCACCGGGAATAATGCTCCTTTCAATACCAATGGTATTCAGAGTATACACAATCGAAACGGAAACAAACGATCGAATTTATCTGTGTTTGAGTATTTACAAAAAGTATCTGTGTTATGTACAGGTAAAAAATTTGTATGTATATGAAAAGAATTTGATATGTACAAGAAAATATATGTATGTACATAAAGAATGTTGGTTTGGGACTTACACCGTAAGGGAGGCCCATGATCGATTTAAGAAATTCGAGAGAAAACGAAATCGGTTTTATCGTTTAATCGGATCGATCATGGAAAAAAATGTAAGTCTGATGAAAAAGTTTTGAAGAAATGGTTTTGAAAGTGTTTTTGAAATGTAAAGTTCATTTATGAGAAGTTTTGAAAAGAATCGGGCTTCGAAAGTTTGAAAAATTCACCTTTTAAAGGTGTTTTGAAAAGTGCTCAAAGTGTCGTTTTCGGCTCGATCAAAACATAATCGGATGAAAGTTTTTTCTGAAAATTTTTGCACTATCATAAAATAGATACATTAATTGACAAGTGTACAAAAAATCACCTCAAAATGAGGAGATTTTAAAAAAATGTCAAAGTCTAAAAATATGAAGAAAATGAAAAGTTTGAAAAAATGGTCCCAAGGAGGTTTGAACCCGGACCGTCATGAATACGTGGCACAAAGACTTAAGAGTGAGCTGGCAACCGGGCGGCAATACATCCGTGTATTGAAGTCAAACCACGTGTTAATATTATATTGGAATTTTTGAATTCAAAAAAACGCGCGCAGCTCATCTTCTTCCTCCAATCCTTCAATCCATGCTAGAATCTTCTTCTTGATGAAACTAAAGATGTAAACATGAAACTTGCTCGTTTCAAGCCCAGGAACATAATGGCATTCTTTAATTTCATTTATTTTAAACCCAGAATGATTAAATTTATGAAGAACACGAAGAACCCTAAAACTGAAAAACCTAATTGAAATCGTGTATGGTTGATGATTTTTCCAATTGATTAAAGGTTAATGATCGTGAATGGTGCAGAAAACAAATGGCCAAGAGCTTTTTTGATTAAAGGCAAGGAATCACAGAGTTCAAGTTTCAAGTTCTTACCTGTTGAAGCTGGAATCGATTTCAATGAAGGAGTGTTTCCAGTCGTGTTTTTATGATTGTTTGAGCACCAACGGCCTATGTGGAAGGTGTATGATCACCCTGCTTGCTCTGGAATGCTTTGGAACTCTCTACCCAAGTCGACCTGCATAAGCTCAAAATGGAAACTGGAAATCGTGGTTAGGAGTATTACAGATTGTTGTTTATGATCTGCATCATCTCTATGATGTATATGGATGGTGTTTGGATGATTAGAACTCAAGTTGTTCAAGCCAAACCATGAATTCGAAAGTTATGGCGCTTTGCAAGCTTGTGAACATGGCATGTAATTTTGAGTTTTAGCTTGTCTTGTGTTAATCTTATGTTTCAAACAAGTTAGATATTGATTATAAGATATGTTAGACACCAAAATTCTTCATGGTTTTCACAAATTTTTAAAATTGCATGAATTCTCAAAATGCACTATGTTTCTTAAATTTCAAGTAAGAAGAGAGAAAGCATGTCTTGGCATTACTTTGGTGTGTTTGAATTTGAAAATGATGCCTCTATTTATAGGCCAAGATTTCTGAAATGTTAGGCAAAGAGATTGGCTTTGTAAATCAAACTTGCCTTGTAGGCAAGGAAGTCATTTTGCAAAGGAAAAGGAAACTTCCTTTTAACCATGTGTTAAAATCCAACTTGATCCTATCCTACAATAATTACCTTCAACTGATATTTATCAGTTCTAAACTTATCTTGGCAAGGTGGCATTGCTTCTAGAAGAAGAAATTCAAAATAACCTATAATCTTGAAGTTTTGAACTTGAAACCATGGTTATGAGCCTTATGTTTCAATTTCAAAAGTATAGCTAGACTCCATGGATTTGTGAGTTCTGGACATTTTGGAAATCTTGTTACAAGGGCTACAACTTTTATGTTTTGAGTTTTTCCAATTCAAAGTGGAACTATGTGAAAAATGCCATGAAGTTTGAAAAAATACAAAATATTAACACTTGAAACTTTTTCTAAGTGTTAGAAATTTTGACTTTTGTTGACTTTTCCAAATTCTTTGATTTTTATGATCATGATGGATTATTTGAAGTATTTTGATGTTGGAAAAGGTTTTGTCTTGAAAAGTTGACCAAAAGTCAAAGTTTGACTTTTCAAGAGATGAAATTTCATCGATGTTTCATAAATCGACCGATGAAGTCTGTGAACTTTGTGATGTTTTGAATTCGTAAATTAGGTCAAGATGTTGTATCTAAGATATAATGACCAATCTCTAACCAAAAAGTCATTCATTGCTCAAAAATCGAGAATACTCATGCTCGACCAAAACCCTAATTGGTCGATCCTCGATCGATTAATGAGAAAAGTTGGATATCCGATGATCGAGGTTGATGATTTGATCAAGATAGATCAAACGAGGTGAGTAAAACTCAAACCCTAGTTGGTTGCCTCTGAATCGATGAAAATTTGATGAAACCCTAATTTTGACTCGTGAATGCTACACCCGATTAATCTGCTCGAATCGTTAGTGATGCAATGATGCAAATGTAAGGTGGTATATTAGGTCAAAATTTGGTATGATAGTAGGTAACCCTATTCGCTGGATGAGGGACGTCAAGGGACTTTAGATGGTCAGAAGGCAACATGTAAGGATATCTTAGCATATTCAGGGACGATCATCACTTTGTAGGCAACAATCGAGGGACGAGATCATGTATTCGAGGCAACATCGAGGGTCATCGAGGGACTATGATCTTTGTATCGAAGGGACTATGATGATATTGTTTGTAAGCGCCTTAGCTAAGATACCCATACGCTCGAGGGACATGACCATTGTCAGACAACGAGAGAGTACCCAAGGTGAGTGCACGTGAAGAAAGTGTGTTGTATTCAGATATTTTATCTTGAATTAGAGCGATCTAAGTTGATTTTATCTTGCCATACACGCCTAGTTACTAGCATTTAATAGATGCGAAAATAAATCATGAAATGTAAAGTGCTAAAAGTAAATGTCCTATGCTATTACATGGCTTTGGGGAAGTTACATAATTGAGGAGTGGAAGTAAATGTCCTAATTATCTATTACATCCCATAAGGTATACATAATGATAAAAGGAACGCAAAAAAATGATACATCCCGAAGCAATTACAATATATGCGCGAAAATAGATAATCGAACGAAAAAAATCGGGAGAGGCTTGAAGAATGCTTAGTAGAAAAATTTAGGTTAGTAAAAAGGTTTGATTTTAGTTAACCTAATTACTAAGTGAAAATCGGTGAATCAAAACCCTAAGTCTAATTGATTTTAATTAATAAAAGAAATTTAATTTAAATTAAATGATTAACCTAAATTAAACTAATTTAATTAATTAATTTAATTAAGAAAAATAGAAAAGTTAATTGTGAAATTAATCCTAATTAAACTAATTGTTTAACCTAATTACTAATTAATTAATTAATTGAATTAGTTATTAAGAAAATATTAAGGAAAATGTAAAAATAGAAAAAGTTTGAAGGGAAAAGAAAGGGTCACTAGGATCGAACCTGTGACCCCTCGGATATACCAAGCGCACGTTTGCCAACTGAGCTAGGAAGCTTTGTTGTCTGTGAAATACATCCATACAATTATATGTGATCCAACGTTCCGTTTTGAATTTCAAACCAAGTCAAGCCGTGGGCCCCAGATATTGGAACGAACGAATCAAGGTGCCACGCCTAGGTCACCGGCCTCGCCGATCAAAGAAACTGTAGACGCCTCGAGCAAAGCTCCTATTGCCTCTCCGCCGTCCGAACCTATAACTGCAAAACAACAAAATAAAAAGCAAAAGGGTACCTTATCCCCTAATTCGAGGGTCATGAGTCTAATGGTGGTGGCCGTTGACTTGAAACGGCCTGTAGTGTCTAGTTCAAGCTTCTCCGATCCAAACCCTAACAATGGCAAATCATGTTTCCCGTTATGAGCTTCATGCGATCGTCTGCATTTGTTCTATGATATCTCAGAAGGCATTATAGTCGTTAGTTTCTGCATAAAACAAAACAAATATTGAAACACTAATTTAAAAAGTATGCAAGTGAATGTTCATGTATGGCACGATTCGTAGACATTTAGCCATGGCTATTGACCGATACTTACTTTATCACACCAGAGAGCCGATGGAGTGCTTGGCTTTGATTGAAAATGATGGAAAATAGGATACGAATTTTGCAAGTTTGTGAAAAATTTTGAGAGATTAGGTTTGGCCTATGAGGCTAGGGTTTCGTCCCCTGGCTTCGAATGTGAAGTATATATAGAGGAGGAAATAGGTCAAGACTTTAAGAGGAAATATATTCTTTCAATGAAGAATATTTGATTTGAAATTTGTATGAAATCTTTCCAAATTTGGCTCAATCTTTCCTTAAACCTTCTTGCACGAATTTGACAAATTTTCATGGGCTTTCTTGGTCCCGAGACAAGTAAAATCAAGTCCAACTTGTCTTAGACCTTGCTTTTGTATTTTATTTAATTAAAACTGATTTAAATGCTTTAATTCCAAAATAAATCAAATAAATTGGGAAGGAGGCGTGGCAAGTTGCATAGAGACCATCGATAATATTAAGATCCGCTTTGATCATAAACTTTAAACCCATTTGAAAATATTTGCATTTGTCAAGTATTTTCTTTATGCACCTCCTCAAAAATGCTCAACTTGCACAACTTGTATCTTGCTTAATTTTTAACATTTTGGGTGTTCTCGACTTTTAGAAATCTCAAGGTGTCTTCCAAACATCCCTTTGGTTTCATCTTCATTGAAGTTTCCATGCTCATGAACACTTTTGCAAAAGATGACTTTTGTTGACTTTTAAAAGGACCCGTAATATTTTGATTCATAACTTCCAAATGAAGCATTTCTAGCCCAAGATTGTGAGACATGAAGTTGTAGAGAATTGAATTCTTAAATGAGCTTTGGAAAAAATTTTAATAAAGTATGTGAAAGTTATGCTCGTCAAAGTTCTTGACTTTTGTCCGAAAACCCTAATTTAGAAACATTGACTTTTGATCAAATCTTGACTTTTCTTGATGAATCATGATCAACCCTTGATCAAATGATGAATATTGCTTCAAAATATTTATGTTGGCCAAAAGTTATGAATTTTGACCGTATTTTGACCACAGCTTGACTTTTTGTCCAATACAACATTTTCAACCATCCGAGCAATTGATGAGCAATTTTGACTGTAAGGCTCGCTTGATAATGATGATCCTCAAGCATATGGTGAGGTATGATGACCACTTAGAGAACTGGAAATCCATCTTGACTTGAGAGGAGCAAAACCCTAGTGGATTGATTGCTAGAGAGGGTTTATCCGGTCAACCTTGTGAAATTTTGAGTATGGAGTTGTGGATTGTCTTGAGAAGTAGGAGGGAAATTTTGAGGTATAACATCTGGGATCTAAAATCTAAAAGATTGCGTCGATGCATCCCCCTGGTTTCATCGATGCATCCAATATCGAAGGTCCAACGTGTAGGCTCTGGATAATACGCGCCGACCTCTCTCCCGAGGGCCGACGATCTACCGTCAGAGCCTTTAATTAATTTTTTTTGCCTTATTTTCATTCATTAATACTAACACATATAAATAGATTCCATATGTCATTTGAGCTTTTTCAACAAGAATAGAGTGAAAGATACACATAGAGAGCAGTTCATCTTCAACATTCCTTCTTCAAATTCAACTTCTCCAAAAATCAAAGTGGTTGAATTCAAGATCCGAGAATTATTGATAACGTCCGAATTGAATAATTGCTCGTTTTGTTGTGTTTTATGGGCTCTATCTTGAATAAAACCTTTAGGATTTTGTCCTCCTAGATCCGGATCGTGGGGTTTTTTGATATTAATCTTTTTTATAAAATTAAAACTATAATATTGAAATACAAGTCGATCGTCCGTCGATCGATCCATGAGACTATCATGCATGGGCCTTTGTAAAATAGACCAAACTCAAATTTTAAAATTTATTAACAATCGAATCACCGACTAATCCATTTAAACACGTTGTTCCATCGATCGAAACAAATTGGGCCGGACCGATCCATTCGACTGCTCAACAAATAACTTCACGTTATTAAAGAGTAAGAAGTATTAAACAAGTTGAATAAAATAATACATAGTATATTTAAATATTTCATATGGAGTACTATAACTACAATAAAGGGTAACACGTGTCAGAAAATATTGATAGTTGATCCTTGAAGGATCCCACATCCTAGAGATCCTAAACATACAATTATTTGAGGGCTGCCAATGAGAAAGAAGGGTAAGGGAGACTTAAGCAGTGAGTAAATGCAAATGCAACAACCGTACTATGGTCCCACTTCATCAACTTGCTCACTCACATTTTTCTCTCAATCTCAACCGTTGCCTTTTTTCCACTCTCTTATTGTTATGACACATCAAATCATAATAATTATATTATATTAAAATATGCCTTAAAATAATGATAATAATTAAAAAGTCCAAAACTGTTTAAAAATATTTTTTTACAAAATCTCATTTTTCATTAAAACCAAATTATAAAATATTTTGAGCATCTCATACGTATTAAAAAATAATTATTAAATTTGTTTAGTAAAATAGTAGTTGATTGAAAATTAATTAATAATATATAATTTATAACTGATGATCGATAGTTTATAGTTAATAGTTGATAATTTGAGATCGATAGCTAATATATTAATTGAAATATTAAATAAAATTAACGATTCAACTAAATTATAAATTTAAAATGAAAAAGATATTTAATATATAATTATTTTATTTTAAATTAAAATAAATTATAAAAATAAATATATATTTTTGTTAAATTAATAAGAATAAAAAAGGAAAAAATAATAAACTATAAATTAAAATATTATTAAAATAGCGATAAAATAAGTTATAAATTGAATAATAAAATATAATTGTGATCAAAAGATCACATTAAACGTCTAAATATTATATGAACTTATAAGATATAAATTATAAGACATAGAATCTATTTGGTAAGACAAATATTTGAGCTTATGTCTTATAAATTTTATAATTTTTATGGATATTTTTACTAGTTTGATAGTTAGCCTTTTCATCACAAACTTATAACTTATTTTATTAGTTTTTTTCAAACGCTATTTCAAATAGCGTTTTAGTTTATAGGTTATAGTTTATTATTTTTTCTTCCTTTTTATCCTTATTATTTTAACAAAAATCACTTTTATCCTCAATAGTTTATTTTAATTTAAAATAAAATAATTACATATTAAATATCTTTATATCGCTTTTACATTTATAAGTTACTTGAACCACTAATGTTACTAAAGACTTCAATTAGCTTATCGTACCATCGGGCCTCAACCATCACTATAAGTTATATGTTTATCATCATCACCATCAACTATAAGTTATAAGTTATTAGTTAGCTTATCACCATGGACGATGCATGTGTGGCTATAGCCACACCGTATATTTATTTTTATATACCACCATCATTTTGATAATAAAATTATTTAAGTGCAAGATACATGTATATATCACCCCATATGAATTCTACAACTAGCTTCAAGATAATGAACTACATTCATAACCACCGTAATAATTATTAGATTTATTAAAATTTATTTAAAATTAAAATCAATTTTAATTACTAACAAATATAAATCATATTTAATTATATAAAAACACAACTTTTATCAATTTTTGTTTGATAATAATATTTATAATTAATGTTCAAAAAAAATTTATGTCGCCCAATTTCTTATTTATATATTTTATGTAAACAATTTAAAATAAAATATCATGGCAAGACCGATTAAACTCGAATTATGTTAGAAATGTTCGATGTGATCCAAAATTTGCAAATTTAAACGGACTTTCAGATCTTGTGCAAAACTTGTGGAAACAAAAAATGCAACACTTTTGATATAGTTTATAAGCTCTCAAGCTTTTTAGTCTTAAGATAACCATGAAAAGTGGAACGTTTTTTCACTATGAAGTTTGTGAAGAGTCACTATGTAACAAAATGGGTGATCAATGGTTAAATGATCTTGTAACTTTATAGAAAGAGATGTTCTTGAACAATTAACAATGATGTTATTTTAGCTCATTTTCAAGAAATTGATACTGACGCTTTTCATTGTAAATACACTTCATCAAACAATATTATTTTTTATTTTCAATATATTTTAGTTGATATTTCTTTTATGTTTAGCCACACCAATATATAAAGTCCTGATCCTACTGCTATCACCAACCGTTATTTTTATCAAATGTACTCATAAGCTCATAAAATGGTCTTACTAAACAAATTATTGTATGGGGAAGAGAAATTTTAGATATTCTCCTACATATTTATAAACAACAATTATTTTAGGTTCATTGAATTATTCATGTATCTTATATAAAATAATAACTAGATACATCAATGATTCAATGACCATAATTTTTTTATTGCTTATAAATATATCCATAGGATGGACGACTTTACACTATTATTCTTTACTAATTATGAGAAAAGAAAATTTTAAAAGAATTGAAAGAAGAAAGTGAAATATTATTAATATTATATTGAAATTATAAAATAATTTATAATTAACTTATAATTTAGAATAAATTTTTTCTTCAAAATTGGGAGGGAGTACTACTAATAATTAGTCTTAATCAGCATAAGATTTAAAATCAAATTTTATACTTATTGATACTCTTAAGAAGGAAAAAAAAACTCGAGGATACATTGATTGTTACTTTTTATATACTTATTTTGTTATATTTTTTTATCATATTTTTGTATTAAAATTTGTATAACAGAAGAGATAAGTTTTATATTATTATTTTAATTGATATTTGTATAAATATTTCTAAGTGAAAATATGTTTTATTTTCATAGTTATTTTATATTGAATATTTGTAAGTAAATTCTCAAACCACTACTATTTTTTTATAGTAATCAACGTAGCCCCGTAGCCTCTTAGGGGAAGATGAAGGTTATATAGGTTAACAAAAGAAGATTGCTATGCTTACATAGATTCTAACAACACCGTATGCCTACACCCTTAAAAAATAAAAAAAGGCTATATACTTATTTGTATGGCAAAAGTTAAAATAATCATTACGATAAAAATCTCAGACCGTATAATTGTCAAAATTTAATGTAAAGATATTATTCTCGAAAAAATTCAATTTTGAAATTTATTTTGACACTACACTATATACTCACAAATACGTAAACAGGGTGTATATATATAATTCAAAATTCGCTATTATGGATAAAATTAGTTAATATAACTATAATTTGATTAATGAATTTTCAAACATAAAAAATATTAAGTAATAATATAAAATTGATTAATAGAGTGTAAAAATTGGTTAACATATTTATAATTTAGCATCAGAATATGATTAATAATATGTATTTTATTGGTTAATAAAGTAGTGAAATGATTAATAAATTATAGATAAAATAATTTTAATTTGACAATTGTGATTAATACAATTATAAAATTGTTAATCTACACAATCTTATATGTGTGTTATAAAATAATTTAGAAAAAATATATATATATATATATATATATATATATATATATATATATATATTTTAAAATAATATATTTAAAATATTTATCGTGATAAATACGATGAACAGTATATTAGTGTAGAAAATAGATCTCAAGATAGCATGCCTCATAGTTTAATCATTATAAAATATGCATAAAAAATCATTAGTATAAAAATCATTAAAGATTTTGTTTAATCACAACTTAACTTAATAATTATTTTATAAAATTTTATTTGTTGTAATTTAATTCTGACACATTAAAAATTATATGCGATAGTCTTTGTTTTTTAAACAATTTTGATAATCGACCAACTTTGAACATCTTTATATTTGTTTTAAATTAATAATTAAATAAAATATTAAATTAACAGAATAAAACATGTCTTGAAAATTATATTGACAATTCATTTGTTTTAAGAATGCCAATTTTTTTAAATAAAATTCCAGCAGAATAAATCATCTTTAGAAAAGTAGACTATGTATGTCCGTATCAGGCATTGGATTTTCCCAAAAGCCCTTTAAGTTGAGTGTTGTAGATGAACTTTCCTCTTTGGTATAGTGCTGATCTTAACAAATTAAAATATTCAAATAAATATACAAAGGTCGGTGTAGCTTGACAATAGATAATCTAACTTCCAACAGTTTCTAGTCAATTAAATTTAAAGTCACTATTGTATATGGAGAATCCATTTTACTTTTCTGTTTTTTACAAAGAGAATCCAATTTACTTAAACCCTTAACTTGTACCAAAATAATAATAGAAGTTAATATTTTGATAAAGTTCTCTTATTTTTATAATTTTGAGTTTTGTTGAATATTAGTTTTCAGGTTAAACTAATTAAAAATTAATTCAATTTTAAATTAAATATAAAAAATTATATAACTATGATTTTAAATTAAATTTAAAAATTATATATTTTAAATGATTGATTGATAAATTATTATCAAACAAAACTTTGATAAGATTGCTTGACTTTTTGTGAGATGATGGTTAGTTGAATGAATTACATTCAAGATTTCAAAGAAAGTGTAAATCAGTTGGAAATCCACAAAAATTTATAAAAATTTCTATTAATCTTAATAAACAAGATTTATTATTACATAATAACAATAAAAATAATAATTAGAATTTGATAAAATTAGAGAAGTTGATGATAATTTTTTTCTTTGTTCATAAACCGTGAAAAATTTATTCACTTAAAATCAGAAATTTGAATATTTGTTGTTTTCAATATAGATTATTCCCTATTTATAATGAGTTTTTGTCCTTCTAAGGCAAAACCTACACATACAAAAAATCTAAAATAACTATTTAGACATTGAAAGTGGAAAACAAGAAAGAGGTTTAATTAATTGAGTTTTTAAAAACTTTCCTTTTAGAAATACTATTCGCTCAAATTGATGAAAGATATGGAATGCTTATGAAGATAAAAGTGACACATTTAGTTTATATAAGTTCACCTTAGAAAAGGTTACTCTTGTTCATCCGCTAATGTGATTTTACCAGAAAATGATTTAATCCACTAATCATGAAAGATATCATTTCAGACTACCACCAGTGACTAACAATCAAACAATGTAAACCTCGTTAGTGATCTCAAGAATTTTGACTCATCGTTAGTCAAGTTTTCATTATATGATTTTAAGGAGAAGAAATGTCTTTGAGCCATTTAATGTTTTCGACCGAGAAAACGTGGTTGACTATGAATTTCAAATGAAGCCACTCGCAAAGGGAAGATGTTGGATAAAACTTAGAAATATTTTCTAAGTCATATAAGTTCGACAAAGCAAATATGGCTTCTCGATGTGGGTTTTTGAGTTTGAATAAGGAATAATTGATTTTTCCTTATCAAGTTTAAGCGATGGAGTTCGAGATAGATTGAAAACAAGTCGAGCGCAACATGTCTGTTATGGGCAAAAGGTTGTTTGAAACATTATTTCAATTTAGTATATATATAGAAGTCTTAGTGTTAGGATTCGAGGTGTTTCTTCATTTCTACAAACTCTTATATTAAACCCAAAGTATCACAGGTGTAGAAAAAAGGCTCGAGAAATGTATGTAACACCACTTTCATTTCAATTGTCAAGTTATCATTTCAACAATTTACTTTTAATTGCCTTTTATTATCTTTTCTTTACAAGTTTTCTTTAAAGAATACTTTTAGAAAATAGTTTAGATTGAAATTAACTTAAAACAATGAATATTGTCAAGTGTTCTCCTTTTCAAAAACAAAGTTTAATTAAAACACATGTCATAGGATCAATCTAGTCGATCCTGTGAGCAACCAAGAACGTTTTCCATTATTTTGAAAAACTAGCACTTGTATACCAAAATTGGTAAACACCTACCCGGTCCTTAGAGATTTAACGATCATTTACTCCTTAAGATTTGACGATTCTGATCCCTTAAAGGAGATTTCTCTCACAATGATAATCTCTCAAAGTCTTCGAGTTCGCTGAGACTAGCACCTTAGTCACTCAAACTTATAGTTGAATAATGATTTTGTGTTTACAAGATTGCTTCCTACGTTTAATTACACAAATGTTACGTACATAAGATATTAACACAAGAGTGTTACAAGTTATGAGCATAAATCCTTGCTTTTACATAATTCTACAAAGATGTATTTGATCGAACTCAGCCAATCGGTCGACACCTATACCTAATCGATTGGTTAGCGAGAAAATTATCCTTAAACATTTAGGACAATGCATTAATGAATGAAATGAATATATATCTTTATGTCATTTTCAAACCCTATAAACTATTACTTTATGACTACTAATCGATCGATGCATGATTCCAATTGACAAACTTAGTAAATTTGGCCCCAAAAATTTCTTTTTGTGACACCCGCTAACCTATAAATAGATCCCTTTCTTTTAAATTTTCACATCCGTAATCGTGAGTCTACATATCTCACTCACTCTATCTCTAAAATATTTTATTTACTTTCTCTCACTGAATTTAGCCACGCGTTGTTTCAACAAATTCTTTCGTTTAGTGAGGCATTGTTTGTATTATGGACACTACTATAAACACGTGAACAATAACGCCATGATCACCACGGTTCTTTCCTACATCGTGGTGACATTTCTAAACTAAGGCGCCCCATATTATTCTTGTTTTTGATTTAAAATTAATTGAATGTAATACCATTGATGAGCCAATCGTGGTGAAATTGTCAAGCTTTCATGGGTTCGAACCTCGCTCCAACATATATATCATTCCATTAATATTAAGCCGCTACTTTTCTTTTTATTTATTTTAAATAAAAACTTAAATGATTATGACTACGCTTTGTATCGCTCCACCGTAGTCATATAATTTGTTTTTCATTTAAAATTTTTAAATATAAATTAAGCTTTACGCTTCTTATGAAATTTCACAATGAAAGTAATATATCACAACGATTTTTGGTTTTGGCCGTGGTGGTATCTTTATAGTATTATACACTCCCCTAGTTAGTTTGTCTCTTCAAGATCATTTTTCCATTGAGAATAAAGAAACTAGACGCAAACAATACACGATTTCAATCGAACCCTATTGTTCAATATCAGAAACAATATACGATTTCAACCAAAATCCATCGCTCACCCTAGCTTTTCACTTCAATATCCATTCTTCATCGATATTTGTCATTTTCGCCATCATCATTAAGGTTGACAAGACCATCAAGACCGCTACTAAGACCATCATGATCGCCAAGGGAAAGATTAGTACACTAACCAATGTGTCACCGCCGAGAAGGCAACAAAACCCCTCATTGCTGTGAAGGGGAAGACAACACCGATACTACATGTCTAAAATCATCCGATAGGAATATCAATGAAGTCGCCATCGAATGTTTTTATCTCGCAAAGAGGAGAAAGGTAAACATCGAGTAAACCCCAAAGGAGAAATCATGGTCATGCGACCGAGAGATCAAGGGAGTCTATTACACAAGGGAATATATTAGACCCCACACGCCCAGTACTTTCACAATATCCACTTCTACTTTCTATCTAAAGGGTGTGTTATATCTATTTATCGCTAATCTCCACTATGTATGTGAAAGAAAGAAAATAAAGAAAAACATTGTGGAAAAGAAGGGAGTATTTATAATATTGCTCGATCGAGCCCGTGACAAGATGCTTATGTATTCCATCGCAATGGGAAGTTAGAGTGTCGTAGTTCAAATTTCACATGTTTTGTGGGTTTCAATGTTTTTATGGGAAGTTTGACCAAGATCCCAAAATTGTAACTCGTGTTTACGCTGCATCTATAAGAAGTATTATGCTCGACCACCTCGCACACTTAGCAATTTGATTAGACTCGAAGGAACCCTCTTTGAAAAGGTTTTCAAAGAAAAATGGTCCAAGTCAAAAGGTTCGATGGGTCGATTGCTTTTTACCAAAAGGAATTTGAACTGTTATTGTGTTTTGATTTTCAAAGAAAAGAAAACAAGATTTAGTTTTATTACATGCAAGGATGCAAAAGAAGGAAGAAAACAAACAAGGGAAACTAACTAGTTTTGCTCCCATGTTATCATGCAAAGTTGACCATATGGTTGAGGATAAAGGAAATCTTCACCTATGTTGACATGCAAAGGATGTAGATCCTAATGTATAGCCTCGGATGTATCCAACCAAGTGGTCCTAAGGGATCTATCCTAATATCCACCTTGGTTGAAGAACCAACGGATGCAAAGGATAGAGCAATCAAGTACTTTGGAAGAAGCACGCACACAATGCAATGCACAAACAAATGATACATACATGCTCGGGAAGAAGAAAGAAGTTTCATAGCCTCAACGGTAACGAGCATACCGTATTTAAACAGAGCCAACTTTCGGAGGAAAACCATAGCCACAAATGGAATTAAACGCACAAACAGGAGTTTATATAGGAGAAAGGTATCACAACACAATATGAATTATCAAGTGTGAGGAGCATATGAGCGGGTGTCAAAGCAATGAATTCAAACCCCACGACAAAGCAATGGAGAGTCAAAATAGGAACTCTTACCACTTTTATTATTGACTTATAAAAGGAAGCTTCACGATCATGCTGAACTGAGCAGGGCATGGACCTAATTGTGCAGGGTTGATTGTGAACCCTTTCCACGCGCTCCATTATATCATCATATATCAATATCATCAAGATCAAAGCGGGACTTTTCTTGGTGGTACCATATCGCTTCCTAACCACTGTGACCTATGCAAGCAAAAACGATAAACACTTACTAAAATGTACTTTGCAAGAGGATTTTAACCAACACGTAGTTAGCACACATATCGCCCTAAACGAGTCTTTAAATAAACCAGAGGTTCCCGAGCATGCTCCAACTACGGAAGCCCCTTCATGCATCTCTATCCTACTTCTCATGGCAAAAGAAACGGTAAAACCCTACTTCTCATGTTTTCGAAAAGCTGTGAAAAAATAAAAAGTAGAAAATACCAAACGGATAACAATCCAGCAAAAATCAAGCAAAGAAATACTCCTAAAACTTCTACCATCGACACGCAATAAAGAAACCGTGAAAAATGCGTGAGGCATCAAAAGCATAATCGAATAGGCCAACACATCCGAGGCAAATAAACCCGCAAGAGATTGAACCCAAACAATACAGACAAAGGACGTGCATCTCAAATGCACCAGAAAGAACGCGTGTCAATACACATTCGACGCGTCGATCCAATGAACCCGCAAGAGATTATAATCCGCATAAAGTAGACAAAGAGTGCACACACATGTGCGAACGAGATATGGATACTACACATCCGAATATCGAGTATAACCCGCAAGAAATGGTGAAAACCAAGCAAGTAGATAATAAAATGCACACACATGCAAGATCGAGATATAGATTCTATCCACATCGATCTCGATAACCTCGCAAGAAAGGTGAAGACCAAACAAGCGTATTACAATAAAATTCACACACATGTGCAAGATCAAGATATGGATTCTACACATCCACATCGATTCGATAACCCGCAAGAAAGGTGAAAACCAAACAAGGCATAATATAATACGCACACACGTCGGCAAGATCAAGATATAGATCCTACACATCCAAATCTCAAGAATAATGCTCAATGTACCTCGCACATGAAATAAAGTGTCGAATAATAAAGCAAGTGCTTTAACGAAGCACCAAATAAATCGATTATTCACATGATAATATACTAGTATAAGCATATGAAGTTAAATAAAACCCCAAAATCGGCAAAGCGCTTATTCAAATCGGTTTAAAAGTCAACTTCTGGAATCGACTAAAATCGCATTGTGTCTTGAACGTGTCAACGGATTCAAAACGTGACCGGTTTTAATTAATTCCGATAGGAAGCGACTTTTTTCAACCTTAAAGGAACGGGCAGCGACAATGTTTTAGGAACGTTGAACTTAAAATTGTCAAACATTATGCGATATGTGAATCAAACAATCAAGAATCAAATATTCAACATGTTATAGCTTCAATTAAATCAATCAAGAATGCATCAAACAACACATGAAAATGTGCGTGAAACTAGGCCTCGACACACCTTAATGTTCATTAAATCAAGCCTAAACACATGAATTTGACTCAATTATTCAATCTAAATGCATTCTAATGCATGAACATGTAATTTATGATTTAAACAATCAATACAAATGCATTATGTACAAAGAAATTGCATCAAGTAAACAAATACACAAAAAGTCTACATCTCTAATAACGCTCTTAAATCAAGCCTTAATCAACACAATTTTATGCAAATGAAGGAGGGATCGAAAGACCAAATGGAGAGTACATCGAGGCAACAAGAGTAACTCACCGATAAAATTGTAAGTATGATTTATTTTGCTTATGTTATTTTTATTTAAATGTGTTGGTAACAATAACGCAAGTTGCTCATGTTGTGTAGGATAACTTGGTCGAGGTGACCGAAGGCGATTTTTCCGTATACCTACATGACATCTAGTAGAAGTCGTCGAAACAAATGAGTATGGTGGGCGGTCCGTGGTGCAGGTAAGGTGTCCTTGAGGTTATTCTTTGGGTATCAAAGTAAAAGTACCAAGAGCTCGAAATTAAATTCACATAAGCAAAAAGATTAAGAATGTTAAGAAGAAGTTAGAAAAGTAAAAGAGGCTGTTTGAAGAGGAGAGGAAAAAAAGTGAGAGATGTGAAAAGGTTTCAAGAGTTGTATTTGGTATGTGTTTTACTCGAGATTTTAGTGTTTTATCGAAAATGTATGATATATATTGTGCTTATGCTTGTTCTAATGAATATTATGATGTAGAGGTTAAGTGAAAACCTCAAACAATGGACAAATGAAAATCAACGTTATATTGATGGTAATGATAATCATGATCATGATCAAACTCCAAGTAGAAGTTTTGTACGTCGTGCTTCTACAAAAGGGAATGATTATTCATCTCCTTCCCCCTCTAGCTAACCATATACCCCAATTTTGACCTAAGATACCACCTACATATGCATCAACGCATCACTAATGCTTCGAATAGAATAGATCGTGTGTGGCTTCTAGAAGTCAGAGTTAGGGTTTCATCAAAATTTCATCTATTCAAGATATGATCAATTAGGGTTTGAGTTTCCACTCACCTCAAATGATCTATCTTAATCAATCATCAACATTTTATCTTCAGATTCCCAACTTTTCTCTCATGATCTACCTTGAATCTAATTCAATTAGGTTTTGATCAAGATAGTGAATCATTGACTTTCGCTCAATGGATGACCTATTTGCTGAAGATTGATCTTAACATCTTCAATGCAACATCTTCGACTAATTTCTTGATTCAAAACATTTCAAAATCCATGTTTCTTCATCGACATACCCTTGAACCATCTTCGATTCAAAACATTCAAAAATCCATGTTTCTTCATCGATTAAATCAACCATCATGGATGAAAATTCATCACCAAAAAGTCCAAATCCATGATTTCGGTCAACTTTTTCAAGATTTCAAACTTTTTCAATCATAAAACATTCCAAATAATCCATCATGATCATAAAAATCAAGAAATGAAAAAGTCAACAAAAGTCAAGATTTGAAATTTTTCTAACACTTAGAAAAA
>CM038794.1:140303675-140373675 GCA_021764765.1 Vicia sativa
ATTTGCAGAAACTATTTGACAGACTAAGAAGTGCAGACTAAGACTCAATCCCAACAAGTGCACCTTTGGAGTCAGATCAGGTAAACTCCTAGGGTTTGTTGTCGGTTGTAAAGGTATTGAAGTTGACCCATAAAGGTTAAAGCTATTCAAGAAATGCGGTACCCGCGAGAAAGAAGTCAGAGGTTTCTTGGGACGATTGAATTACATTGCCAGATTCATCGCACATCTGCTACTTGTGAGCCAATCTTCAAGTTACTGAAGAAAGATCAAGTAGTGGAATGGAATGACGATTGCCAGATCGCTTTTGACAAAATCAAGGAGTACCTACAGAATCCTTCTATCCGGATGCCGCTGCCAAAGGAATACCTCTTATCATGTACTTGACAGTATTAGAGAACTCAATGGGGTGTGTGTTGGGGCAACATGGCGAGTGCAGTCGAAAAGAGTATGCAATATACTACCTTAGCAAAAAGTTTACCAATTGTGAAACAAGATACTCACATTTCGAGAAAACTTGCGGCGCTTTAGCTTGGGCTGCTTTCGTGACTAAAACGTATATGTTGACTCACACTACCTTGTTGATCTCAAGATGGATCCGATAAAATACATATTTGAGAAACCGACTCTCTTGGACGAATAGCAAGGCGGCAAATGATCTTGACCAGTATGACATCATATACTTCTCAAAGCGATAAAAGGAAGTGTAATGCCGATCATTTGGCTCATCAAGCCGTAGATGACTATCGATCTATGCGGTTAATTTCGAGACAAAGATGTTTTGTTAATTCGATTGTGAAGAACGGGACGGACGAAGGACACGAACAAGGATCGATGGACCATGGTCTTTGATGGAGCCTCAACGCGCGGCAATGGCATTGGCACCATCATTACATCTTCTACGGACATCGCCTTTCACGGCCAGATTATGTTTCAGTTGCACTAATAACATGGCCGAATACGAAGCGTGCATCATGGGTATTAAAGCTGCTATTGACTTAAGAATTAAATTCTTGCAAGTGTATGGAGATTCAGCTTTAGTGATCAGTTAGATTAAAGGCGAGTGGGGTACGAAGCATCCGAATCTCATTCCATATCGAGAGCATGTTCTAAGTCTGGTCCCCTACTTTGAGGAGATTACTTTCAACCACATTCCACGAGAAGAGAATCAGTTGGAAGACGCGTTAGCTACTATGTCATCTATGTTCAAGGTCAGATTGGACAACGAGGCTCCCCAAATCATCGTTGAGAAATTTGACGAACCATCATACTGTTGTGAGCTTGATACAGAAGAGAAATCTTGGTTCTACGAAGTGAAGAGGTATCTTGAGACTCAGGAATATCCAGCGAGGGCATCATCGCGACAAGAAGTTCTTGAGAAGATTTGCATCCAAATTCTTTCTTAGCGACATCTTATACAAGCACAATCACGACTTGTGCTTACTCCGCTACATAGATCAGAAAACAGCAGAACGTATCATGGAAGAGTTACACGAAGGCGCATTTGGTACCCATTCTAGTGGACATACGATGGCTAAGAAGATTCTGAGAACAGGTTACTATTGATCCACCATGGAAGCTGATTGTCACCGCTATGCTCGATCTTGTCACAAATTCCAGATATATGCAGACAAAGTGCACGTACCTCCAGTACCATTGAATGTTTTAACCGCTCCTTGGCCTTTCGTAATGTGGGGCATTGACATGATCAGAGAAATCAAGCCCACCGCTTCCAACGGACATCGTTTCATCCTTGTGGCAATTGATTACTTTACCAAATGGGTAGAAGCAGCCTCGTTCGCATTTGTTACCAAGAATGTTGTGGCTCGATTCATCAAGCATAATCTTATCTGTCGGTATGGCACTCCCGAAAGGATTATCACAAATAACGGTTCTAACCTCAACAACAAAATGATCACCGAACTCTGCACGCAATTCAAGATCAAGCATCACAACTCTTCTCCATATCGGCCTAAGATGAATGGCGCAGTGGAAGCCGCCAATAAGAATATCAAGAATATTATATAGAAGATGACAGTGACTTACAAGGATTGGCATAAGATGTTACAATTTGCTCTTCATGGTTACCGCACTACAGTACGAACATCCACAGGGGCAACCCCTTTCTCTCTCGTATACGGTATGGAAGCATTCCTACCCATCGAGGTTCAGATACCTTCAACTAGAGTCCTCCAGGATGCAGAATTAGGCGAAGACGAATGGGTCCAGACTCGCCTATGAGGGACCGTTCGTAGTCAAAACAGTATTTTTAGGCGGAGCTATGATACTTAGCACCATGGATGGCGAAGACTTCCCACACCCTGTGAACGCAGACATAGTCAAAAAATACTACGCATAAACGAGACCCGCTAGGTCGACGGGCCTAGGCAAAAATAAGGGCATCCCTGGCGAACCAAAAGGTTCGGGAAAAAGTTAAGGATATATACGAAACATGTACACCCGGCAAGTCGAAAAAGGGTATCCTGGTAGACTGAAAACCCGAAAGGGCGGTCTAGGCAAAAGTTAGGGATTTAAGCGTACACTATGTCTCGTCTGGCTCACCTACCTACAGACTACTATTGTCAGCATTCAAGATTCAAATGGCGAAAGTCAATCCACTCACTTTCTACTGACAGCAAGGAGATGAGATAAGTCGAAATATATGAGCACTAGCATAGTTGAAACTCGACGAGATTTTTTCCGCATAGCTTTTACTTTCCTTGTATAGAAACTATTGGCCATACGCCACCTTTCAAATTAATTCAAGTTCTTTCTTTTTACAACGTTCACTATTGTTTGTTTTTTGCATAAAGTCCAATGATTGCTTTGAATGATTATATGCATTTGACAATAAATATCTGTTCACAAAAATACGAAAAGCGAACAAACAAGGATAATTACTATAGGCTTTAGGAATTGAGATGACGAAATTCACCAAAACGTTCCCCTACAGAGTACAATCGCCATAGAGGTCATCTCTCACTGCAAACCTTCCCCAGCGGAGTACAAATTTCCTTCCACTAGTTTCGACATTCCAAGATTCATCACATTAGTCCTTGACCGCAATCACAACTTTGATTACATCGGTCTCAAGCGATAACGGTTCATCTAGCGGAGATATTTATCCCCATCAGAATATCTCTCAATTATGATTCCCGGCGCAACAATATCCGGACTCGAGACTTGGTAAGATAGTGCATCGGAGGAAACCTACATCTCTTATTCACCCGGAGCCAGCGGGTCCCAGTTCTTCAAGCCCGTCTCCCAACAACGATCAGACACTCCCAGTGAGATCGATGCACGGATCCCAGTGTCTCCCGGTTTTACTATCCTCAGCGGGGTCTCCACAAGATCCCGATGAAGTATCTCTCGGTTTCTACTATTCCCAGCAGCATTGATATCTAGACTCGAAACTTGGTCAGATAGTGCATCAGAGGAATCAAAGACATTTTCCTTCTCCCTCAGAAGCAGGTTTTTCATCAACAACATCCCAGCGAAGTTGAAATCTCGGTAGGGACATTCACATTTTCTTCAAGATGGATATGTTTTGGAATACCACAACATCTATCATTCATACATCATTCATAAATAACATAACATGTGCATATATCATTGTCATGCATCATAATCTGCATGAAACTAACTATATCGTGTCACAGTTTCTTTTGTTTTCCCCAGCGGTAAAATTACTTCTAAGCGAAGGTCAAAGATTAATGCAAAACAAGCGGGAAACCTATCGAATGACCGCCCAATTATCCTCCGACAACGGTCCGGATTAATACCCGAAGGACGAAACCCTATCGAACAACCACCAAGTTGTCCTCCGACAGCGGGTCGGGATTAATAAGCGGACGAAAACCTATCCGACGACCACCCAAGTTGTCCTCCGACAACGGGCATTGGATCGACACGAAACACGGCGGGGAAGCTATCCACATTCTGCCAACTAATTATCCTCGGAGTAACCGGGCGAAAGTTTATTCTGACTCTCTCTTATTACCAATAGCAACTACATAGTCTGGCGTACGACTCAGTTGCCCTGGATGGCATCTTAAGCCCATCTTGACTATTTGTCGACATCTCTCCGCTTCGAGAATCATATTTGGTTAAAAACCAATACAAACCAATAACTTCATTCAAAGGCAGTAGAAGTCTAACGTCAGTCTCTCGGACCATCTTCGTGCTCCTTTCTACCTTGAGGAACATCTGCAGAGCCTAGCATATGGCTCGTTCCCGATCGTCTCTCGGATGGCATCTTAAGCCCATCTCCGACGATTCTCCTATTTAGGCGACGTTCTTAAGTCTAACGTCGACTCATTCCCGTGAAGTCTCGGCTTCTCTAGATGGCATCGTAAGCCCATTCCGCATCATTGATCCGGCGGTGCAAATTTTCGGTGTACTCGAGTCTTCAATCCTCTTCTACCTCCGGTCACGAAGGTAAGCATGCCAATATAACCCTTCGGTACAAGAAGATTGAGCAGGGGCATCTGTCATACCCCAATTTGCCCTCCTCTGCTCGAGACTTTTCATACGCTATGCTCGAGGATTTCTGAGGTTGACCAAACAAAACCTCTCTAAGCAATCAACCCAAGCTAGGGTTTAGCTATCCTCAAATCCAGGAGAGCCTCTAACATCTCCAATGGACATCATACGTCATCATATGCTTCAAAGAATCTCCATGTCAAGCTTCAAGCCTTACAAGTCAAGTTTCCTCAGACAATTGCTCAGATGGTTGAAAATCAGTTGTATGGGACAAAAAGTCAACTGTGGTCAACATACAGTCAAACTTCATGATTTTTGGTCAACATCCACATTTTGAAGTGAAATTCATCATTTGATCAAGGGTTTATTATGATTGATCAAGAAAACTCAAGATTTGATCAAAAGTCAAACTTTCCAAATTAGGGTTTTTGAAGGAAAAGTCAACAGAACTTTGACCAGGCATAATTTTCTCATACTTTATCAGAAATTTTTCCACCACCTCTCATTTTGAAGGGAATTCAATTCTCTACAACTTCATGTCTCACAAGCATAGTCAGAAAATGCTTCATTCGGAAGATATGGATCAAAACATTACAGGTCCTTTTCAAAGTCAACAAAAAGTCAACTTTTTGTAAATAAGTGTTATTGAGCATGGAAACTCCAATTGATATGAAACCAAAGATTATGTTTAGAGGACATCTAGAGCTTTCTAAAAAGTCCAAGAACACGCAAAAATGTTAAAAATTGAGCAAGATACACCTTGCACAAGTTGAGCATTTTTGAAGAGGTGCACAAAGAAAAATAGACAAAATCCAATTTTTTCCAAATGGGCTTATAATTTTATGATCCAAACTTGATCATAATATTATTTATGACCTCTTGATGCCTTGCCACGACCTTTTCCTATTTTCTTGATTTATTTTTGAATTTAAAAGCATTTAATTCAATTTTAAATTAAATAAAATATGAAAACAAGGTGTAAAACAAGTTGGGTTGGATTTCTATCAATCTTGAGGACCAAGGAAGCCCACAAGACATGCCAAATTCGTGCAAGATCATACAAGGAAGAGAAAATTAAATTTTGGAAAGATTTGATGAAAAATAACAAGAAAATATTTTTGCATTCAAAGCTATATCTTTTTTCATTCTTTTTGCTCCAATCTCTTGCTCTATAAATACCTAATGCATTCACAAGACAAAAGGAGGAAACCCTAGCCTCTTGAAGCAACCCTAATTTCTCAAAAATTCTCACAAAGTTGCAAAATTCGAAATCTTGTTTCCAGCCACTTTCAGCCACTTTCAAGCATTCCATTGTGCTCCTGGGGTAAGATTGAGTAAGTATGCATCATTATCCATGGCCAAACATGCAGGAATCGTATATATCATGAAGCCCCGATTTTCACTTTTTATCTTTTTTCAAATTTTTAATATAAGCATGTTTTAATTGAAACTAATCGTTCTAACGTGTTCATGAGATGTCATAGAGAGGATCTGGGCCATCGTTTACAAGGTTTGACGTCCAAATCGCGTTACACCATTGTTAGGGCATAATCTTGATGTTGCTTCGTATCTCCGTTTACAGGCACTTTCAGTCCAAACAAACACCACCACTGAATTCGCAAGGGTCGATTTAGGGGGGCTAGCCATGATATCTTGCTTTAAATTTCATTATTTGCGAGTTTGAATTTTGATGATCGGAGAAGGCGAAGAAGACCATACGGTGCGGTTTGACTCGGAGTCTGTTGACCTAGTCGTGGCACCACGCGATTGGTTCATTCAAATGCCGGGGACGGACGCGCGTGTTTTATTTGTTTCAATTTATATAATTTAAATTAATCAATTGCTTGTAGATTAAAAACACCAAGGCAACCTAGCTCGGATGGTAGCGTGTTTGTTGGTATATCACGGAGGTCGAGTGCGATCCACGGCTTCCTCACTTTTTTACCACTTTTCAAACTAACCAACTTTTTTCATATTTTCTTATTTTTCTTATTTAATTTAATTGCACTTTAAACAATTTTCTCATGCATTTAAAATTCACCAAAAATATTTTCCTTTTGCATTTTAATCAGAAAAATACTTATTTAATTTTTGACATTAAAATTAATATTTTTGCATGCATATTTTAATTAATTGCTAATTAACCATTAAATTGACTTTTAATTGCTTTTCCTTATCAAAAACGATCCAAAAAATTCCCAAGAAATTACTCTATCATCTAATTATCATGGCTAACCCAAAAACATTTTTCTTCATGCAAAATTTTCTTTTACTAACGTATTTTCCTCTTATGTGAATTCCTTATATTTTCCGATTATTATGTATCTGCTTACAGGTTGTAATAGTTAGGATTTATTTTCTCGCATTCTTTTCCTATATTATGTAACTGCTCACGGGATGTGATAGTTTAATTAGGACTTTACTTTCCGCACTCCTATTATGTAACTGCCCCAAAGCCATGTAATAGCGTAGGATTTACTTTCCGCACTTTACTTTTCGCAATTTACTTTCTGCACCCTATAAACTGTTAGTAATTAGGCGTGTGTGGCAAGATAAAAACGAACATAGATCACTTTTAATTCCAAGATAAAATATCTGAATTTAACACACTCTTTTCACACATGCACCCCTTAGGGTAATTCTCTCTCGTTGCCTTTCGAATAAATGGTCAAGTCCCTCGAACGTAGAGGTATCCTAGCAGTGTTGCCTACAAACATATCATCATAGTCCATTCGAATAAAAGATCATGAGTCCCTCGACGTGGCCTACGAAAACATGATCTCGTCCCTCGATTGTTGCCTACGAAAAAGTGATGATCGTCCCTTCGAATATCCTAGGATACTCCTACAAGTTGCCTTCTATGACCATACGATGTCCCTTCGAATGTCCCTTCTACATCCAACGAATAGGGTTACCTACCAACTAATGGTACGGATAACATTATTCTAAAGGAATGTAAAATAACACGAAAACGACCATTCTGAGTAGATAATAAGACTTTTAGTTGCTTGTTCTATCAAAATACTTTTCACACCTCACACTTTTGTCAAAGTTCAAACTCTTTTCAAAACAAAAGCATTTCCGAACACTTTGTATACATTCCTACATGAATCATTACGAAGTCAAAGCAAAATGCCTTTTCGAAAACATTTTTCAAACACACACACAGAAAGCAATTTTTAAAGATGAGTTAAAAGCAACTAAGAGCCAGTAGAAAACTACGGATGGAAAGGGGTGCTAATACCTTCCCTTTTCATAACCTTCTCCCATACTCAGAATCTAACGAAGGTCTTTTTCTGTTCTTTTCACCTTCCCTTAATTGGATAAAAAAAATATCGGTGGCGACTCTTGCTATCCGCAACATTTGCGATAAAAAGAAAAACAAAATCTCAAAGTCAGTTCTCTCACCGTATTACAACGGTCGCCCCACCAGCTGAGGTGGGCACCTCCCCCTTGGTTCATTCCCTCACCATCTTCTTCTTCCTTGTTTCTAAAACAGGCAAGGTTTTCTAGTTTTTCACATTGTTACAATTTTTCTTATTTTCTTCCTCCTATACTTCTAGTTACCTCAAGCAAGCAATTAAATACCTACAATCCATACTCCTAACTCAACCTCTCTAATCTATTTCATCAAATAATCAACCAAAACCATATAAATCAACTATCAACTTTTCCTTCAAATCCAAAATATAAACATCAAAACCTAACAATATGAGATGGAGAATCAAATCCCTTACCTCTAGCTTGGTTGATTCTTGATGATTCTACAAAACCCAACCTCGCTCTTCTCTTGATCCTCTTCTTCTTCTTCTTCTCAAAACCCTCTTTCTCTCCAAGTTCAAGTTTGGCTTATGATGTTGGAAATGGAAAGAAAATGAGGAAATGTGATTTTATAAGTTGTTTCTTACTAGCTTCAAGGGTGAAAACCCAATCCTCAACAATTTCTCACCCTAACTTACTAATATAATTAATTCAATCAATTAAAATAATTAGGAATTAAATATCGGATCACGAATAATGTTTTACCGAACCGAGCGGAATAAAACCGGACCGAACAAAAGCGTCGCCAGATATATTAATAGATATATTAATTAACACAAATATTCTCGTCGCAAAATGAATATCGATCGGTAACTCGAAAATATTAATATAATATAATATTAATTAAAACAGGGCGTTACAGAATCTAACAAAGGTCTTTCATGTTCTTTTCACCTTTCCTTTATTGGATAATATAAAAGTCGGTGGCGACTCTTTCTATCCGCACATTTGCGGTAAAACGCAAAACAAACAAGTTAGTTCTCCCACCGTGTTACACCAGTCTCTATCTAAGTTTGTTGTCCTAATTCTGCCGCCTCGGCTTCATGTGGGCTCTGAACTAATATCGGGCTCCCATGTTCCTTTGGTGTGAACACAATAACCTTTTTGATCAGGTATTGCACCTTTCTTCTGAATTTTTTGCAATACTCAGTCGGATGGCCAAATGCCTCTGAGAGGTATTCACAGACTTCTCTACGCTCTTCTGGAACCCATGTCCAGGTAAGGGGACATTCCTGCAATTTAACCAATTGGAACTCAATCAGGTAAGTCAATAATTGACCATATGAAATCAGTTCAAACTTTATTGGTAGTTCCACCACCTTATGTTGACCAGAGAACCATAAGGGTGATATCTGCTCCGAACTAGCATCTATTTTTCTGACGTGTCCCAGTTGTGGCTTAGGCGACTTGAAATGCGAGGAAAATCCTTGAATCGAGAAGAAATCATCATTCTCTATCTGCGATCGGGATATAATTGATCACGAATGTTCAAGCCGTCGAAGTGAACACAAATGCCCCTAATTCATCGGATCCGAACTAAACGCTTCAAAACCTTGCAATTTTCTATGTTATGACCAGTAAACCCAGAATAGAAATCACAACGATCCCCTTCATCATTATTTCAAGAAGACTTTGCGTACGACCTTGCAGTATGAAGCTTAATCAGCTTGAACTTAGGCAATAGTGGTAACAGATGAGCATAAAGCATTGGTATTGCATCAAATTGATCCTTCATGTCTTCCTTTCTTTGTATACCTTCAACTCCTAATTGGATCTGGGGTGAAGGAAACGACTTTTGGCAGGGGAGCCTAAGAATCCTTTGAGGTGGAGAAGATCTTGAGAGTACCCCCTGATTTGGCAGAAATTCAACAGGGCGAGGAGCCGAAATAGCTTCCGCTATACTGGGTCCCAACGGAAAAGGAGGAAAGAAAACTTCCTTTGCTATAGATACTGGATCATTCTCCTTTCTCATCAATGTCTTCACAACTTCCATAACAAAACTCAATTGAGCCTTCAACTGCTGATTCTCCTCTTTCAGGAGTTCCTGCCCAATGATCAAAACTTGCATGTCCACTATAAGCGGTCCCACTTGATCTTTCAAGTGGTGCAATTCCTCACGAAGTTGTTCTCTATCATCCTTCTCCTGCTGAGGAATGGGGATCGGAATTCCCCTGCGAATTTATGGCTGTATAACAACTTGTTCAACCTGACGATTCATCACGGGTGGAGGCACAACTCAATTGTCGTTTTCCACATGCACATGCTGGTTCACGACCTGATTCACTAGACTCTGAGCATGACCACCAATCAGACCTCCTTTCAGCCCATTGCTCTTATTGACAACTCCATTTTCAACCTCATTATTGGTCGAGCCATTGCTAGGGTCGTTGCTGATTGAAGGATTGACTACCGTTTGGGCCTTCGCATTGGATTTAGTATCATGTCTCAAAAATAGAACCCTCAATTATTGTTGACCTCGGTTCATGGTAGAGATTACTTCTATAAACTGAGTTATTTGCACTTCCATCTGCTCCTTCATTGCTGCCATATCTGCTTGGAGTTTCTCCATTTGATGGTGTTCGTTGCTTTGAGGTAAGTAACGGTGGAAGGTTGAATTTGCAATTTTCTTCTGGATAAGAACAGAAGCCACTGATAAGAATCCTGAGCAAAACCTGTTATGCATGATATATATATACATGTATGAATGTGATGCATGCAATGACATATTTGAACATTTCCAGGACTCTAACATTTGTATTCATGTTTTAGGGCGAAGTCAACAAACAAGATGATGGATACTGAAAATGCTGATCATCATTAAATCAAAATAAAATAGTCTACAAATAGTTTAAATATTTGTTTTTTTATTCATACAATGAAATGAGCAATCTCATCAACAAGCCTGATGATGATTCTCAACAAAATTCAGATAAAGCAAAGATCTAAATGTATGACATAGGAAACCCTTCAGCATCTTGAATTCCTGTCTGAACCTTGAGGCGATTAATCTCCTTTATAGCAAGAGTCAACTAAACATCTTTCTCTTTGAGTTGAGCTTCAAACGCCAACTTTTGGTTGTGCATTTGCTTCTTTAACTCCTTAACTTGAGCCTTGTGCTTCTTTTCGATATCTACTTTGGAAGTTTTAAGAATATCACAATCTCGACTTTTCTGCTTGTACTTGTTTTCCCAATCAGCGACAACTTTCTTGTATTCTTCTATGGGAATGAGAGAATCTTCAACTCTAGACCTCTTCCTTGTTAAATTGGATGCTTCTCCTTTGAATTACTTGAGCTTATGAGTCAGTTGATTCTTTGCTTGAGTAGCAACAAGACAATTCACCGTAAGTGCTTCCTTCTCTTCGAGCAGAGCACAGTTTTGAGCACGCACTCGCTCATAATCCCCTTTTGAAACAACATCGGGAACTAACTCTTGAGGGTGAAAAGTTGCAGCTCCTGTAATAGAAGGCCATTGACGATCACAATTTCTTTCTTTAATCCACTGTATGTAAGAAGCATAGGCCGTAGGATCTTTCTTGCCAAAATACTGCCCTCCCTCAAGACTAACATTTTTCCATGCTTGGATAGCCTTAATCGTCGACTCGGTAACATCAGGCACATCATAATATAGAGTTACCCGCATAAAACTCACATCGGGAGGTCCCAATAAAGCATAACCCAACTTCCTAAGAGCAAGATTCGGATTGTAGTTGACACCATCCCTTATTCCCATGAGAGGTACATTATGGAAATTTCCACAATGGGTGATAATCTTCTCGCCTTTAGTTTTTGACATATCACGCCGATACCAACCAATATCTTGAGCGGTAAGGCCCATCAATATTGGAATCCATCTCATAGTATGATGAGTATCAACAAAAGCACCACTACTAGGAGGAAAACCCTGGAACCAGTGGTACAACAATGGCACACAACAATGAACAGTTCCACCTTTTCCTTTAAAACTCCTAGCATGTATGGAATGATAGACATCTCCCAAAAGAGTCAGAATAGGATTCTGCTGGATGAATATGAAAATAGCGTTCATGTCAACAAACTTGGGCTCATTCGAAAACAAAACCATCCCATAAATGCCACAAGCTAGAATAGCATTGAAACTCTTCCAATTCTTCTTGGCCGCTTTGGGATTGGCTTCTCGCAACAGGAAACTCAAATGAAAACCTTTCACAACTACCTTACTAGCACCATTAGCTGACACTACATATTTCTCCAGACAAAGGGATTTGGTGATATGATCATCGGTCGGTTTTTCCATGGAAGAATGGAAAGGCACCTGATGTAGTATAGGAATATCCAAGATATCGGAATACTCTTCCAGTGTTGGCTTCAATAAGTAATCGGGAATACAAAACACCTCGGTTCACGATCATAAAGCGAAATAGATATTGGAGACCTTGCTTACGATATTCGGTTAGAGAGACTTCAACCATGTCGAAATTCTTCCATAATCTTTGGTGAAAATGCTAACATTCTCGGTGGAGACTTATTAGCCAATATAATAAGATTATCAACACAAGAAGAGGAAATTTGTACAATGGATGGCGTCTCGATTGTCCTTCTTTTCGATATCCATCTTCTAAGCGGCGACAACTAGACTCAAAGGCTAGAAAAATCACGAAATAAACAAATATGTATATTAAAGTATGAAAATTAAAAGTTTTTATGAATGCAATGCATTAAGGTAATATCTCCTGCATGTTAAACCACTGTTGTACTGCTAACATAATCCATGGTCAAATGTAACAGGATCAAAGGTCTAGCACCAAACTGGAACTCCATAGATAATACCATGAAATACGGTCACCATCGATGTCAGTCACAGTCACCATCAATACAGTAATGATATCCGCACCACCTCATAGGGTAATCTAGACACAACGAGGGTCCCTAATGATAAACAGAGTCGATGATCCTTTATCGAGTATTTTTCTATCTACACAACAGGGTGTAGGGCGAGAGTACCATCAATCAAATCTTGTCTGAGTTTAATACTTCATGCCTCCTCATATGCACCACGGGATATGGGATTCGATATGAACATCCATTTATCCTATATGTCTTTGGCCGGGGTAGGGCCTTTTACCTCATGTAACTCCCAGCCAATCAAGAGAACAACCAGTACAACAGCAGCCAATATACATGATATATGAAAGCGATAAAATGTCACACAGAATGCAATGCAAGCATACAAAGGATGATACAATGAAGCGAGTAAATAGATAAACACCCAATGGACAAGAAAATAAAAGCTAGGATCGACTCCTGGACAAACCAGCAATAGGTCAACTGTCCCTAGTAAATAGATAAACCCATCGAACGTTTTTTATCTCACGAAGGAGAAAGGAAAACATTGAGTATACTTGAAAGGAAGAAATCATGGTGTTACGAGAGAGATGCGGGTAAGGAAGTCTATTACGGAAGGTATTAGAACCCCTGCGCTCGTAATCTTGTCACGGTATCCACTTCTATTTTCTAGATAAGGGTGTATATATATATATATATATATATATATATATATATATATATATTGCTTAATCACTAGAATGCATTAGAAAGAAAAGGAAAATAAAGAAACCACGAGCAAAGAAGGAAGTTTTACATAGTTTTGCTTGGTAGAGCTCCGTGATAAGATGCCTACGTATTCCCTCATGCAATGGGAAAGTCGAGCACCGTAGTTCGACTCACTTGTTTTGGCGGGTTTGTGTTTTTACTTATGAAAAGGTTTTAAACACAAAGCGCACATAGGCAACAAAGAGTTTGCATTGGTTGGTTGTTTTACCTTTAAGAAAGGAGTTTGAACCATTATTAGGTGTTTTAGTTTTCGAAAAAAAGAAAGCAAGTTTTAGTTTTAATTACATGCGAGGATGCAAAAAGAAACAAGCAAAACAAAGGGAGACTAACTAGTTCCAACCATAATGTTGTCATGCAAAGATTGGACCTAAGGCTAAGGATGAAGGGAAATATCTACCTACATTGACATGTAAAGGATGTATATCCTAATGTCTAGGCTCGAGAGCTATCTAACAAAGCGTCCTAAGGTAGAGTTATCCTATACCTGTCTTGGTTTTATAACCAAGGGATGCAAAGGGATGAAACAATCAAGTGTTTTGGAAAAAGCACACAAGCAATGCAATGCATAAACAAATGTCAGAAAAGCCCAAGAAAAGGAGGAAGTTCCATAGCCTACAACAACAAGCCGAGGGCCGAAAGCAACCAGGAGCCAACACATTCTGATTCCTGTGAATGGTATCACGGCATGACATGAATTGTCAAGTGTGAAGAGAAAATTATGTGAGTTCAGCAGTAAATGTGAACCCCAAGAAAGCATGAAGAGTTAGAATAGGGAACCCTTGCCACTTTATTATTATTGACTCGATAAAGGAAGCAACACGATTCGCGTGTCTTTGATCGAACTAAGTGTGTGGGGGTCGATTGCGGACCTTTTTTGTGTGCCCATCATATCATCATCATGTATATCAATAAGTATCAAAGCGGGACTTTGCTTGGTGGTATCACTCTGGGTTGCCTAACCACTCATGACCTATGCAAGCACAAATGTAAACACTTCCTGAGAATTACCTCCCTATGCACGAAGAGGATTTTAAACAAACAAAACACAAGTAGCACACAATTTGAAATGCCTAGCTACTGGTCTTTAAACAACGACTTTGAGCCAAACGCTCCTATCCTAAATCATGGCAAAGAAAGCGGTAAACCCCTACTTCTCATGATATCTAGGAAAGTTGTAAGAGAATGTGATAAAATGGTGTAGAAAATACCAAACGAATAACAAATCCGTAGAGCACTGCAAGCTAAAAAATACTCCAGAAAACTTCAAGTACTGTAATCAAGCAATAAGAGTAAACCGGTGAGAAATGCGCGGAGACATCAAAGCATATGTGGAGTACGCGTTCGTACGCATCCGAAATAATAAACTTGCAAAAGATAATGATCCAGACAAAGTATTGCGCATTCGTAAGAAAACTAGTATCAAAGTATGCGTTCGTACACAATTAATACACATACACCTGCAATAAATGAATAAAACCAAACAAGCAGACAATATGGTGTGCATTCGCACGCAAACAAAGATTGGAATACGCGTTCGTACGCCTTCAAATCAAAAGCACAAAAGGAAAAACCAAACAATAGGATATGTGTTCATAAACAAACAAGGATTAGAATGCGCGTTACGCGCGAATCAAAAGCACACAATGAAGGAGTAAAACCAAACAAGAAGACAATAGGATGCGCTTTTATGCAAACAAGGATTAGAATGTGCGTTATCGCATTCGAATCAAAATAACCGCCATAGAAAACCACAATAATTAGATAATAGAATGTACACGTATGCACTGGCGATGGAATACGCATTAAATGCGCATTCAAACAATAGCACTGCAAAATGGAGTAAAACCAAACAAGAACACATTAGAATATACAAGTATATGCACAAGCAATGGAATGCGCATTCATACGCATTCAAACAAGCGGATAACCTGCAAGAAGGTGTCAATCTAAACAATATGCAAATAGTATGCGCACTCGTACGCTTACAAGCATTAGAATGCATGTTGCACGCATTCAAGAAGATAACACCGCAAGGAGGTGTCAATCAAGCAAGCAGACAATAGACATATATGTACAAACGCAAAATAAGGATGATAGAAATCTAAATCAGTTACAAAAGAGGTCAAAGTACCTTGCACATGAAATAAAGTGTCAGAATTAACAAAGCAAGTGCTAGAAATAAAACACCGAAGGCAAAACTGATTGCAAACATGATTATAAACTAGTATAAGCATATAAGTGAAATAAAATCACAAAAATCGACTTGGGAAGGCGGTTTTCGAAGCGGAAAAGTCAACTCCTCGGAATCGATTAAGAATCACATGGTTGTTTACAAAAACATCAATGGATTCAAAAACATGAGCGATTTTAATTAATTCCAAGTGGAAGTGGCATTTTTTGGACCTTAAAGTGACGGGGCAGCCACTCCGTTTTGGCACATTGCACTTGAAATTGGGTTCTGAAACCTCCAAAAACGATTCCGGAATATGCAAAACATAGGGAACATGTACCGTTACTTCGGACTTTCAAGGAAAAGTGAGTGTCGGTGTATGAAAACTCTAAAAAATGCTTATGGAATCATAAAATTCATGTTTTGAATTAAACTCTGATTCACTTTTGTTTTGGTTTTAAAATGTGAGATGAATCGAAATTTAATTCACGACATGTAATCAATAAGCCAAAACAAAATAAAACACAAGTTATGTACAAGTTTGATTGAGAAGGAATGAAAAAAGTATGCAAAAAGTATGCATGAGAATGCATGTTCTTTTACACATGTAATGATGTTTATGCATGAGTAAATTGCAAATCAATGTCATACATGTGTTCAATGCATGCTCCATTCAAACTCTATCTAAGAATGATGCAAAGTGTGTGTCAAATTCAAATAAAATCAAGAATGTGATGTGTTGTGGTGTTGTGATCACACAAGCATGCAAGTGTCAACAATACATGAAAAGTGTGTGAAAATGTGACTCTCCGACACACCTTAACGTCATTAAAATCAAACACCGACACATAAACTTGATGCAATTATTCAAAAGGGTTGCGTAATCAACACGCATGTCAACAAATAACAAGGAGAATGGTAGTGCAAATCAAAGAAAGAAGCTTGAGGAAGCATGGAGAAGTGAGCATTGTTCAAAATGAAAAGTTGTTGTTTCAGTAAGGGAAATCGGTTTCTGGAAACAGGGAAACCGATCTCTGTTTCAAAAATGCAGTTTTGGTCAAAATCAGTAGAGGAAACCAGTTTCTCCAAAAGTGGAAACCGGTTTCTCCTTCGAAAATTTCTAGTTTTCAGTGTTTTTGGCATGGAAACCGATTCCTGTGCAGGGAGGAACCAGTTTCTCTCACAAAACAACAACATTTTCAAAGGAACTTTGGTTTAAAGCTATGGTTTGAGCCTTTAAATAAATACCTAACCTACACCTATAACACATTATTTTTGTACATAATTCAAGGTTCAATCCTAAGGCTAATCTCATGCAAATTAAGGTTTCATATCAACAAGTCAAAAGCATCAACAATTAGCCAATTGAATAAGCACTTTCTTATGAAAATCAATTAATCAACAAGTGCTTTTTTTCACCCAATTCTGAATTTCAACATTGTGATCAATCAAATCAAAATTCAACACCTAATCCATAATCTTTATTCAAATCCTCAACTAAAATCCTGATTAATTCTCAATTCTAGAAAAGTGCTTATTCAAGAATCAATTATTGCAAAAGTGCTTAAATCAAAGCTTACCGTCAAGCGAAGAAGAACAAGGAGAAGAGATCGCCAATGTCAAATGAAGAGGTAATAGAGAGAGAGGAGCGAGTTTGAGAGGAAAAAAGGAGAAAATTCTTCACTTTGACACCTTCAATGTTGTTGAATATGCTTGGGAAAACTTGAAGAAAAGCTTGATTTAATTCTTCAAAGTTGAGAGAGAATAGAATAGTGAGTTTGTAGTGAAATTTTGCAAATAACTCTCTGTCCCCGAATAATAAAGGCAAACATTTATTTATAGTGTGAAAGTTTGGGCATTAGAGTGCCTTGGATCCACAATTAAGCCCAAATCGCGATTATCCGAATAATTTTTGTAATTAGTCCAAAACAGCCAAATCCGTGCAGAATTTGAAGTCGGAATGTAAATGAAAAATGTCCGAAACACGATTTTGCTTGGGCTAGTCAAAATTTCGACTCTATCGGGAGAATTGTCCAGGCGATGCGGATTTTTGAAGTTTCAACACAGTTTTCAGGCGTTTGACACATGCAGAATTTTACTTGCGTTCTTTGGAGAAATTGCCTCGAACGATGGTCTTCTGATCAAAATTTGAACTCGGGTAACTCTGAGACAAATGAAGTCAGTGAATTTGTGAACTTTTGGAATTGGTCCCACCTTATTTAGACAAAAATCGAGTGAGATATGACTTTTCGAACTTCGCTTATCAGATGAAAATTGTCCGGTTCAGCTCGAAAACAACTTTGAAGAATAAAAAACTACTCTTAAATGGTAAGGAATTTGCTCTGGAGTTACAATTGAAAGTCAGAGAGGATTTTGGTACAGAATTTTAGACATCATCCTCGCTCAATTTCTATTTTCTAGCTAGGAATTACGAAGGTTTTAGTGCACTGAGCGCACGGTACATCACTAAAATTCAGCTTAATCTACTTGAGAAATCAATTTCTTTGGGGACCTTATTCACATAATTTGCATCCGACTTGTGAACAAAAGTTGTAGATAATAGTGAAAGGGACTTGGATGTCAAAAATCATCGAAAATACCCGACGAGCTATGATTAACCAAAGCACTAAAACCCAAAATTCACTTTATTGAGAAATAACCAAATTAATTCTTTTCTTGTGAAACGGCCTTCGATCTGAACAAATCAACTGAAGAATATATTGATATGATCCCAATGCTCATGGAACCAAACCAAAATAGATTTCTGACGAGAAAATCTTGCAATATCTAGAAAAATATTGATTTTGGTCTCGAAATGATCTGAGATAGCCGAAACACACAGTTTCTTCCACAATTCGGAATACCTTGAACCATGTAACCACATGAATGTTATGCATGAATGTTTATGATAATGCAATTATAAGCCAAAAAACTTCAAAATGAAGAGGGTAAATTTTGGGGTACAACAACAACCCCATGATTCCTCACAACCACAGCGTACGAAACATTTATCCTCCTCCCCACTGCAACATTCGCCTCTCCATTTGCCCCAGAATAATCTGACCTCGTGTGACTGCCGATGATACTCCCCACTGTAACACCCCAAATCTACCTAACGTATATTATTTAAATCAGAGTGCGGAAAAGAGAATCATACAAGGGATGCCACAATCTCTTCGCAAAACAACATGCATTTAGTCACAACTATACAGATACATAACACTTAGATCAAGGATGAACTTATAACAATACTTTTCAATTAAATCAACTAATCAACTAACCACAGAATCATAACTCTTCAATAGAAACAACAATACATCTTTTATTCAACATCAAAATATTTCACAATATTATTAATATTATTTAACTTCACTTAGCATAATTATTCAAATAAACCAACTTGAATAGTCAACATGATCAAGTATTCACATTATTCATAAACTTCAACAATTTAAGCAACTACAACAATTTAAGCAACGTTCATCCCCCCGAGTGTTACGTATCAGAGCAATGACACCAATTCGAACTAACAGCGACTAACGACTTCATAATGCTACTTCGAACATCCACGGCTATCCTTAAGTACCTGCCCATTTCCATGGTAGGAAATATCGTGAAGGGTGAGATATCCAACAATATAAACAAGTGTATGATAAATAATATGCTAGGATTAAATCATACAAAATTATCACATCGCAGTTAGCACATCACAACAACTTCCCAATTAACAACAACATGAAATCACTTCACCGTTAATCAACAACATAATTCACTTCACAGTTAATCAACAACATAATTCACTTCACGGTCAATCAACAACATAATTCAAATTCACAATTAACAACAACATAATTCACTTCACAGTTAACAACAACATAATTTACTTCACGGTTAACAATAACATAATTCACTTCACAGTTAACAACAACATAATGCACTCCACAGTTAACAACAACATAATTTAAATTAGACACAACAATGCATATGCATGTGGTACCAGTGGAGTAAACTCCCAACTTAAACAATTGCCAGGTTATCAAGGCACAAGGCATAAGCCTTCAGCGTGTTGCCATTAAGGCCAAGGCATAAGCCTTCTTCACAATCCATGATAGGCCTTCACAAATGGAAATGTAATGCGATGCTAACAACATACAACAACAACTTAAAATATGCATCAATGACATCAACTTAGATCAACGGTCATTCGACCTACAACTCAAACATGTTCATAAATCAGGACGATTCAACTTAATCAATTTTGGCCATAGGCCTACAACTTCATCAACGTATCAACAGCAATAATAGTTTGTCAACTGCAACTTCACAATTTATCAACAAAATTAATACAAGCAAACAACAATCAATTTCATTCGAGCTGCAACTTCACAATTATTAACAACATCATCACAAACTACAACAACAACAATTCAATGAAAACAACACAACACAATTTATCACGAGAAAATTCACAATTTATGACAAGTATATAATTTATTCTACACTCTTAACTCATAAAAATGTCATAATAATATATAATAATAACTTGACATAATTCTCAATGAATTATAAATCACTCTACCACAATCCCTACAATTTCAAAATAGCTCTAAGGTGCTCAAAATTGTTCTATCGACAACTCTTGTATATAAAATAATATTTATAAATAATTCTAAAGGGTCAAATACCTTTACCTTTAATTCTACGGCTTATTAGATTTAATTTTAAACAACTCAAAAACAACGTTGACAACTCTAAACATGTCAGAATCATCCAAAATAAATAAAGTATGACTCTTAATAATTTAAAACAACTCTTGACAATTTTATTGGCAACTCTAACAACTCTAACAGAATTGAAAATAATTTAAATTAACTAAATTATTTACCTCTAACTCAAAACTCATAAAATAAATAGTTATACTTAATAATACAAAAATAATTATTATTATACTAATGTAATATTATTATATATTATAAACTGGAAAAATATATTTTCTTTAATTTAACACATACAAAAACAGTATATGTGCTGCTACAGTATGTGTATCCGATTTATTATTCTAAAATTGAACTCATATGTTATAGTATGTATATATTTCTCTTAAACAAACTATTTACATTTTATAACTAAGTTATTTATATATAGTAGTATGTATATAAATAAATACATATATCATATTAGAGTTGACGCTACACTACTAATTGCAAAACAAAGGTCACTACAGTGTAAATAACAAATTGCTGTCATAATTTCCAATTTCACTAATGTATATGATAAAGTGGTCGCTATATTAGATTACCAAATTGACATTTTCAAAAAAAAATTTAAGTGTAGTATAGTGTCTATGTATTAAATTAGATTCTCAATCATCTCTCAATTTCATCAATATATCAATTCCAAACACAATTAATTATCACATATTAAAATTATTTATCAAAACCTAACAATTTTAATCTATGAAAATTTTGAAGTTTCAACCTAAACAAGTTCACCAAACAAAACAACCACGTATGCATAGTAAATTCTCCATTATCCTAATTCTCACATATTACTCATCATAACCCCGTTTAGCGAGTTAGAACTTCACCCTTACCTTGGATTTACGGTCTCTCTATAGTTTCCCGTCGAATTCCGATTTGGTTTTCCAGTCTACAATTCCTATTCCGGTGGCACTTTCCTCAAACCCTTGTTCCTCCTTTTTGTCTCCACGTACAACTTTTTCCAAAATATTCACTAAACCCTTATAATTCTCCTTTTATATCTCTTATAATTAAGTTCAACTTATAATAATAATAATAATAATAATAATAATAATAATAATAATAATAATAATAATAATAATAATAATAATAATAATAATAATAATAATAATATTTCTATTGGATTAATTTTCACACCTCCATTCTATGTTCCTAATACCAAATAGACCCTAATTAAATAATTCTATTCATACACTTATTTCTAATATTATTTCCAATAATATTCTGTAATAAAATTAATTCATCATTAATTAATCCCAACTTCCGATAATTCACTTAATCACTCTAAATCAACTTATAAATTTATTAATGCTCCTTATAATTCTCTTGATAAATCTAACTTGACTAAATTCAATAAATAATTCCTTATATAATTTAGTTAAATAATTAATTAAATTCTGGGCATTACACCCACTACCCTCCTAGAAAGATCCGAAACCTTATTGATGGCACGACCAAATCTCAGCAAGTTTGCGTGAATTTTCTTCTTGTCAACTAACATGTTGTCCAATCTCACAGCTAATAGCCTAGGATCCTCCACTCCCTTGAATCTAACAAACCCAAATTTCTCCCCCACCTTGTTCCTTCTAGGAGTAATGGCAACCTCAACTACATCACTGAAAGCCCCAAAAATATCGTGAAATTCCTAAGCTTTGCATCTCTCTGGGAACTCGAAGAAATACACCGAAACGACCTCATCTTCTTCAACTCCATGCCTCCTGCTAACCGTTAGGAATGTGTCCCAACGAGGATCCTAGTTCCGAAAAGGACCTCTTTTGGCCTCCGACCACCCTTCGTTGCGGTGGTGGTGCCCTCACATCAAGGTGGTGGTAGAAAACCTATCCCTTCTAGTGAGAAAGAGGAGAAACTAGAGAGAGAAAAGTTATAAGTAATATTTTAGAACATTTCTGATATTATAATATATGATTGAATATATGTGACTAACATGACCTAATTAAAATTTATAATAAATTAAATGTGATTGTTTGTATTTAGGATATTACTAATAATTAAAAAATAATAACAAAATATATTCTAATAACTTTTATTTTTATTTATAAACTAAATATATAAAAAATTCCTAAAGAATTAATTTAGACTTTTTGATATTTATGAGAGATTAAAATAAGTCCACTCTAAAATATATAATATTACTCTTTAATTACTAGTAAAACTTCTCCAATAGTAAAACTTTTGGCCAAAATAATAAATTGGGGTAACAGTATTTATTAAGAGAAAAAAATTAATAATGCATTAATGTTTTTTAATTTAAAAAATTACAAGTCTTTTCAACATTTAATTTTGAAAAGAAAAATATCGACTCAAAACACAAGCTTCACTCCTTTGTTATAATATTAAGAGTGAAAAAACTAATAACTATAAAAGCAAATTAGTATTCAGTTAATCCATATTTTAAGCCTGCACAAAATCCATATTCTAAATTCTAATATACTAAATCCAAAGAAATTCTTTAAACTAAATACCGTTTTTTCTTTCATTGATGCTACCATAAGTGGGCGTGTTGTCATCATTATTATTACGTATATTTTCAACGATCTGACTTGAATTTAAATGGACTATAATTTAGTTGTTTAAATTCAGTCTTTCACAGACTTCGATTATCTGGACCGACCCAAATAATATTTAATATTAATTTTTAATAAAAATATAATTTTAAATTAATTAATTAATTAATAGACTATAAACTAAAAATTAAAATATACTATTAATTATTAAAAATATAAATCAATTAAAATATCATAAAATTAAATTATTTTAATTAAATAATCAAGTTCAAGTTGAGATATTAATAGTCTAATGTATTATAAAATGAACATTAATTATATAATGTATTATAGATTTTTTATTAAAATGGACATTAGTAGTAATATGTATTATAAAATAGACATTTGTATTTTTATTAAAAAATAATATGGATATTAATTGTATAATGTATTATAATTTTTATAAAAAAAGAAAAATAAATAAATAAACGGACAATCCGCAACCCGGTCGGACTAGCCCGATTAAGATCGAGTTTTTATCGGGTCGGACTTATAAGTCCGGGTGATAAACGGACTATAATTTTTTTGTTCAAATTCGATTTTTTTTTCCGAACTTTTAGGTCGGCCCATTTTGCCAGCTCTATAGATATGTGTAAGTAGCTTCTTCAAATTCTTATTTAAACAATAGATAACCTATATAAAGTCAAATAAAAAAATTCATGTTTTATTTAAAACCTAAATTGATTAATAAAAATAAAAACTAAATTTAATAATAAATTTTTATTTTTTTTTAAAATACATAATGATTCTCATACTAGAGCATTGATGTCTTTTTTTAATAAAAGAGTTACAAGTCTTCTAAACATTTAAATTGAAAGAAGGAAAGAATTTTTTGAGAAGTGTTGGAAATTTTTTTGGCAATTACGAAAAACACACCATTTAACATTCTAACTTCTAACATTATTTATTTTGAAAAGTATAACTAAAAATTCATGTTTTATTTAGATGCTTATTTGATTTTTAAAAATATTTATCTATTTAAGTTTAAAGTAAAGTTTTTGCATTCATTTGTTTCGGTTGCCATGGCAAGACACTGACATAAATCAATTTTAAAAGACATAATATTTATTATTTTGTATTATTAAATTTTTGTTGTCGTGAATAGATCAAACACCCATTCAAATTATGAGACATTATACTCATTCTGACACAAAGAACATATAAAATTTTAAAAAGAACAAATAAGCTCTGCATATTCTCTAATCGCTCCTTATGTTTTTTAGTTCTAGTTTACAATCAAATGTAATTATAAATGGGAAACAAAGTTATTAAACAGAAAGTATAATAGATTGTATAAAATTTGAGTGAAATGAGGGCTAAAAAAATTCAACGCAAAAACGCTAAATGTGAGAAATATTTGTATTATACAAACTGCACATACATTTTTTATTTAATATAGAGTACATCATAATTTGTACATTTTTTATACAACCTCATATTTAATACATGTGATTCCATTTTGTGTGACTTATACAAAAAATTGTATATAGTTTGCATGCTATTTATGTTCAATATGAATTTGTTATTTCTATTTGAAATGACATAATTTTTATATGGTTATACCATACAATGTTTATGAATTAATATTAACCGTTATTCATGGTTAATATATGTTAAAGAAAGAAAAGAAGAACATTAAGTGTGACAGTCTGTGAAAATATGTCTCATACATGTCCGAGTAAATATATTATAAAGTATAAGGGTATTCTCGTAAAAATACATAGTTAAATCAGACACACAAAATTGTTTTCAAAGTTAGTTTTTTCAAATAGACATTTTCAAAAATATCTTGAAGTTGTATCCAATCAAAGTTTTGAGGAAAATTTTGCCTCTACCAATCAATGGACACTCTTTCAGTCGATTAGAAGATTTCAGAAATGCATCCTAAGCAACTAGAACGACATCCTAATGATGAGTAATGGTTAAATATATTTACCTTCTAGCATGTGTGATAATATTCGACACACAGGAATATAATCACAACATAGTATCTAAATTTGGTTAACATCATTTTCGAGATTTTATTTTGTTTTCGCAAAATATTCGACCATTCTGACATCATGCAGTGCACCACCGCTCCGATGACTTTTTCGTGAAGTAACCATACCGATGATATTGTCTCCTTCGATCGGCCGATTACTCAAAATCGCCATCATGATCGCCTTGCGGCCATACTCGCGTACCATCATGCCGTTTTCATCGTCGACACCGTCTTCCGTGCTCTTTCAAATGTGCTCTCGGTTTTCCATCCAAGCAACCAAAATCATGGGAGATATTGATTTCTCCACTTTTGAAGGTTCCGCTTATCCGTGTAGAAGCTCAGGAACAACCATCTATAAGATATGGGTTGGTGTTGTCAAAATGTGGTTTCATGGTCACTTAACTACAAAATCGGAAAATATTACCACATGAGCGTGATAAGTAGAAACAAACATATGTTTCTCATGCATTGTGTTATTATTTTCCATAACAATTAATCGAATACCAAGTCTTTACCACTTGCTACGAGGTTTAGGAAAAGGCTTAGAAAGTGTTCTCGATGATATCCACAATCTACGGTGTCATCACCAAACTCGACTCTTTGAAATTTAAGAATATGGATATGCTAGCATATATGAGTAAGTTTGACGTGTTAAAGGAAAATTTCACAACCCTAGTGCCCTTTACCAAAGATCCAACAACTTATGTTGAACAACAAAGTAAGTATTTCATGATCGTGACACTACTCGGACTACCATCAGAGCTTGATTTTGTCTGATACCAAATTTTATCAGGATCCAATCTTCTCAACTATGAAGCAGATAGTGAACAACTATTGTGTTTAGCTACACCATAAGCCTTTGGACTGGTCTCCACTCTATCTCCCACTAAATCATCTTCTCTTGCTTCCCACTATCATGGTCATAGTGGAAGAACCGAAGGAAGGGGTGGAAAACGTAATGGTATTCATTATAACTATTATAATCGTTATGGTCACATTGAAGCTGATTGCCATATAAAAGCAAGAGAAGAACAACGACAACCATGAGTCGTTATCGTCACTCAACTGGATAACACTAAATACATTATAATTCTTTTTGTTGATTACAATGATTTCCTCCAATTCAAAGTAGCCTATCAACCATCATCATTTGTCGATGTTGCTCAATCGGGTACTCATGTCGCCTTTGTATCTACATCTTCTCTTGGTCCTTGGTTCCTTGACTAGGTTGCCTCTGATCATATGATTGGTAATAAATCCCTTTTATCTCACTTATCGTATTATGATTCTTTCCCTTATGTCACTGTCGCTGATGGTTCTAAAATCAAAGTTCGAGGCCTTGGTGAGGCACACCCACTTCTAAACATGTCTTTAGAGTCTGTTCTTTACATTCCTGGTTATCCTTTTAATCTTATATTTGTTCACAAACTCACTCGTACTCTTGACTGTTTCGTCATTTTTAATAATTTTTATGTCGGGATCGGCCTTGGGACGGACGATTGGAGCAGGGAATGAACCTAGATGAATGTGTCATCTATCTCCATCAGTGGCATGTGGTTCAAATGTTTCTCAAGACCTTACACATCAACAGTTGGGTCACCGTAGTCTTAATAAAATGTGTCTTTTAGTTCCTGGTTTTTCTAAGCTTTCACCTTTTGAGTGTCAGTCGTGTCAATTAGGCACACATACTCGTAGTACTTACTATCAATGGGTAATTAAAAGAGTTGCATCACCTTTTGCTTTAGTTCATTATGATATTTAGGGTCCTAGTCGTGAGAAGTCTACGTTAGGATATTACTATTTTTTAAATTTCATCGATGATTTCTCGCAATGTACTTGGTTATTTCTAATGAAAAATCATTTAGATGTTTTCCATGTATTCCAAGAGTTTTATGCTAAAATTAAAAAATACACTTCCATTAAAATTTTACGCATTGATAATGCTCATGAATATATTTCATCCTAGTTTCAATCTTTTTTAACATCACATAGAATTATTCACCAATCATCATGTGCTCATACACCACAACAAAATAATGTTGCGGAACGAAAGAATCATCATTTAGTTAAAACCACATTAACTCTTTTACTTGACCATAATGTACCTTCTCGTTTTTGGGTGATTATCTCCTCATCCTATCATCTTATCAATGAATGCCTTCATTGGTCCTTCAAGATCGATTCCATACTCAATCTTGAATCCAACATGACCTCTACCCATTCTTGGCGTCTTTGGTTGCACATGCTTTGTTCATGATCTTAGTCCGGTAAAGACAAATTATTTGCCAAATATCTAAAATGTATTTTCTAGGCTAATCATGTATACAAAAGGGATATTGTTGTTTCTATCCTCGACTTCAATGGTACATTGTTTCCTCGATGTTGCTTTCTTTGAAGGTTCCCCATCTTTCTACGCCTTTGTGTCACCCTATGAGACTTGTAACTTAGATGCTCAAGATTTCCTTTTTTCATCACCACTCCCATTAAACATCCATTACTGGTCTACCAACGCGGACACCCGTCTATTAGAAGTTAGAGATGATATTAATCCACCAACATCATCTCCTTCTCCATTCTTTCATTCGTCACTGAATTTGACCTTCTAATAGCATTTCGAAAAGGTATTCGATCTCACACTCCAAATCCTAAATATGCATGTATTTTAAATTATGACCCCTTTCAACTTCCTATGTAACTTTTGTATCGATTTGGATTATGTGTCTATTGTCTATATGTGAAGCTATAACTAATCTCAATTGGCGTCAGGCGATGGTGGAAGAAATGGTTGCATTGCATTCAAATAACACTTGGGATATTGTTACTTTACCTTCCGCCAAAACTACATCAAGATGACAATGGGTTTATACATTGAAGGTTGGACCAGATGGTTAAATCGATCATTTCAAAGCTCGTTTGGTAGCTAAAAGGTATACACAAATATTTGACCTTGATTATGGTTTCTATTAATCATTGGCTAATTCATCAATTAGACATTAAAAATTCCTTTTTACATGGAGAATTGGAGGATAAAGTATATATAGACCAACCTTAAGGTTTTACAGTTCCTGGTAATTCTAGTCTTGTTTGTTGGCTTCGTCGGTCTCTTTATGGGATGAAACAGTCTCCACATGCTTGGTTTAGTCGCTTAAACTCTGCCTTGAGACAAGTTTGTATGACTAGATATGAATCAGATCATTCGGTTTTCTTTCTTCATTCCTCCCTCGGTCATCTCATATTTCTTGTGGTCTATGTTGATGACATTGTTATCAATGGAGATGATACATAGGGTATCCAATGACTCCAAACTCATCTTTTCAACAAATTTTAGACAAAAGACTTGGGTCCATGCATATACTTCTTGGGTATTGAAGTTTCTCAGTCCTCATCAGACATTGCAATTATCCAACGTAAGTATGCATTAGACATCCTCAATGACACTGGTATGCTTGATTGTCATCTATTTGATACTCATATGGATCCCAGCGCCAATCTTCTTACGAATTGAGGGGTTCTTTGAAAGACCGGGAAGATATCAATGTCTAGTGGGTAGACTCAATTATCTTACCCTCACTATACCAAATATTAATTTTGCATTGATCATTGTGAGTCAATTTTGAATGCTCCTTGTGATACTTATTGGAATGCAAGTATTAAGATTCTCGGATATATAAAGAATGCACCATGAAGAAGCCTATTATATGAAGATAAGCGTGATGCTAAAGTCGACGTGTTATTTAGATGCAAATTGGGTAGGATTACCATCGGATAGGATATCCACTTGGGATATTGTGTTCTTATTGGAGGAAATATGATATCATGGAGGAGAAAGAAACAAAACATGGTTGCGATATCTAGTGTTGATCGACTATCGTGTTATGGCATGAGCATTAAAGGAACTTGTGTGGCTTAAGAGTTTACTTTCGAACTTAGGTCGGGATACCTTGGGACACAAGACTCTTATGTTTTAATCAGCGACACTTCTTATTACATCGATCGGTATTCCATGAACGAACCAAACACATAGAAATAGATTGTCACTATGTAAGCGAAAAGTAGTGTCGGGAGAAATAACCACATATTTTGTCAAATATGAAGATCAAATGGTTTATATGCTTACCAAGTCTCTTAAGGGCTCTAGAATGAATTATATGTAACAAGCTCAGATCATACAATATATATGATCTAGCTTGAGAAATCTTGAGAATCGGTTAAATCAATTAGTATTGATTTTTATTCAATTAATCATAAATGTAAATCATATTAATACCTATTGTGTATACCTATTTAGCATATAAATATATAACATGTGTGATCATATTCGACACACAGAAATACAATCACAATAACTAATAACCTAATTGTTCATTTATTCATTTCTAACATGTAATAAAATTAAAATAAAGACAATAATAAAATTTTCCAACTTATAATTAAGTGCAAACAAAACATCAATTTACTCAAATTTCAAAGAACTATTTATGATAATATATCCTTGTTCTTGCTGGAAAAAATATATATGTGATCTTAAGGAATTTGGAGGCTCATCAAGGGATGTATGGCCTCAAGCTAGAGTCTAGCTTACCACATATAGGAGCCCTTAGATATGGTGTAAGAGGCCTCTCTAGTGCGTGTAGCTAAGAAAGGAATGAGAGAATGTCCTCTATTCATGGCCACAAGGCCTCTTTATATAATACGGTCATCAATAAGGTTCATGATGACGTAACCGTCCATTAATACTCGTAACCGATTACTAATAACTTGTAACGTTCGTAACCGTCACATAAGTAACATAACATGTATAACCGCTCTCTAATAGGTTACAGAAACCAATTCGGTCTGATACTACTCGGCCAACACATATCGGCGCGGATATCGTCCGACGTCGACCTAAGCACCGGCTCGACCACGGGTCTCGCCGAGTCTGGGTTATCGACTAGCAGACCCATCTCGGTCTCTATTTATCGCTCCTAGCCCATGCAATATATTTTATTATGAACAATCCTAAAGTTCAAATTAACAATTCACTAACCTACATACTCCTTTTGTCTCAAATTATAAGTCACTTTGCAAACAAAAAAAAACTCAAATTATAAGTCATTTTAAAATTTCAATGCAACAATAATGATACTTTTCTAATACACCTTCTATCAAATATTACTATTCATTATTAGAATCCTTTAAATTCCTCTTTCATGTGTAATAAATGAACACAATATTGTAAAGTCCTACATAATTTCTTTCCCAGACAAAATTAATTATGTTTCTTAATTCATGTGAAAAAGTACTCGAGTGTGTGGTATCCCTATGCGAGTAGGGGATAACCAGTGGTTTTTATGGATAGTGGTGGTTAAGACCTGCTCTCGGTGGTGAGATACCATGTTTGGTGGTGTTTATAACTATAGAATGAGCGAACTCACGAGAGGTGATAAGCTCCGTATTTTATGCGTGTATATTGAGGGTATAAAGATTTATCCGTACATTCAAGTATAAGGTATTTATAAAGGCTCTTGGACCTATGATTTTCTTGAATAATAATCACCCACTTTGTCAATGATGCCTGTTGAATCCATATTATTTAAGGGGATGTGGATAAGCCTGGTGAATCTAACTTCCTGTCATACCCTAATTTTTGACCTAAGATACCACATCATATCATTCACATGTGCATCATTGCATCACTAACAGTTTCAGAATAGGATAGATCGTGTGTGTGCTCCTAAAGCCAAATTAGGGTTTTATCAAATCTTTCATTTGTTCAAGATGTGATCAAATAGGGTTTGAGTCCCAATCACCTCAATTGATCTATATTCATCAATCAAGCATTTGATCTTCAAATTCCCAATATTTTCTCATGATCTACCATGGGCGACCAATTAGGGTTTGATCGAGGAAAGTGTATCATTGACCTTTTGCTCAATGAATAACCTATTTTCTTGGAGATTGATCTTAACATCCTCAATGCAACATCTTGACATAATTTCTTGGTTCAAAACATTCCAAAATCCATGATTGATCATCAGACAAATCTTGAATCATCTGATGAAAATTCAACTGTTCAAAAAAGCTCAAACTTTGACTTCTGGTCAACTTTTTCAAATCCGAATTTTTTCAATCATGAAATCATTTCAAATTATCCATCATGGTCATAAAAAATCAAAATGTGTGAAAAAGTCAACAAAAAGTCAAGATTGAAATTTTTCTAGCACTTAGAAATATTTTCAAGTGTTAAAAACTTGGTTTTTCACTACTTTCATGGACATTTTTCACCTAGATCCATTTTGATTCAAGAAAAACTCAAAACATGAAAGTTTTAGATCTTGTTAAGCTTTCCAAAATGTCCAAGAACTTGCAAAAAAAACTTTGTATAGCTAGGGTTTTGAAATTGAAACTTAGAGCTCCATAACCATATTTTACAAGTCATTTTTCAAGTTTATAGGTCATTTTCACAAATTCTTCCTTCTAGAAGCCTTGTCATCAAATGAGATAGGATTTAAGAGATAAAAATCTGATTTGCAATGATTGAAAGAAGATAGAATCACTTGATTTTTTTAACCATGGTTAAAGAAGTTAACCATGTGCATTAAATGTAAAAATTCCTTTCCTACCCCTTAAGGCAAGTCATTATTTCCTTTCAAGCTTATCTTGCCCTTGCCATTCATAACTCTTGGCCTATAAATAGAGGTCTCTACTTCACTCTCAAATCACCCCAAAGCATTCCTAAATAAGCTTTCCTTCTTTCTTTCTTGTTTTTCAAGTTTCAAGTTTTTAACTGGGAGAAATTGCAAAACTCCAAACGTTGCAATTTCTGAGCAATCTTAGGCTTCAAAAACTTTCTAAATATCATTAGAAAGTTGTTGGAATCCTCAATCTAGCCCAAGAACTAGCCAAACTCAGAAACCACTTTCAAACCTCATGTATGCACATATGGAGCCATAACTTCCAAATTCTCAATCCACTCGTGCATCTTTCAATCTTTCACTTCAAACACCTTCTATACATCATATAGAAGTTATCCAAACCATATTTTCATCACTGTAAACTCAAAATCATCAAATTCGATTCTCACTTCAAGTGACTGCAGTTGGACTTGGTCAGAGTGATCCAGGCCATTCCAATCCAAGCTAAGCATCCATACACACTCCATAAGATCCATTGGTGATGTAGCAATCATCAAATAAGATCTGTAACACCACCTTCGAAGAATCAGAATTCAACTTGAAGAGGTAAGAGCTTGAACTTTTAACTCTTTGATTCTTGCTTTCTAGTTCAAAAATAGCTTGGCCATTTTGTTTCTTCACTATCACGATCATTAACCCTCAATCAATTGCTTAATTCCATATCCATACGATTTCATGATCAATTCTTAGAACTAGGATTCTTCGTGTTCTTGCAAAATTAATAGTTCTAAGCTAAAATAAATGAAATTAATCACCACCATAGTGTTCTGGGCTTGAAATGAGAAACTTTGATGTTTATAACTTTCAAATTCATTGAGAAATAAAGGAGATAAGATTGATTGAAGATTGGAGGAAGATGATGAACGTTGCGCGCGTTTTTCAGTTTTTGGAAAATTCAAATTCTCATTTTAAAATATATTTAATGGTTTGTGTTTTATTCACGGATGTATTACTTGATTTTGCAACTCTTAAAACTCTTGTCATGCCTATGGTCCAAGGTTGAATCCCTAGGACCTTTTTCAAAACTTTTCTTAAAACCTTCATTTTTCACTAGTTTTCAAATATTTTTCAAACTTGTTTTTAAATATATTTAATTCAAAGTGATTAAATGACAATCCACACAAATGGCTCAGTGGTAAAATTTTTCACTTCTAAGCCAAGGGTCCTGGGTTCAAACCTCCTTAGGACCAAAACCTTCTTTTTATCACTAATTTTCTTCACATTTTCAACAAACTTCAACATTTTCAAAAACCAATCAAAACTTCTCATTTTGAGATGATTTTTTGCACACTTGTCATTTAATATACCTATTTTATGATTATGTCAAAAAAATCCAAAAAAAAATTCTTTTTGATTGTATTTTAATTAGGTTTAAAAATGAGACGTTTTAAGTATTTTTAATACTTTTCAAAAATGTTTTCTTTCCGATTTTCAAACCTAATCTTTTTCAAAACTTCTTGTGAATATCCTTCACTTTTCAAAATCATTTTCAAATCTTTCAAAAACATTTCAATAAACTTACACACCTTTTTCCATGATCGATTCTTGAAGATAAACCAAACTAGGTTTTTCCTCGAATTTCCTTCAAATTGATCATGGGTCTCCCTCACGGTGTAAGTCCCAACCCTTTTTATGTACATACTCAATTCCTTGTACATATTCAACCCTTTTTATGTACATATTTATTTCCTTGTACATATTCACCCTTTTATGTACATATTCAATTCCTTTTACATATTCAATCATCTTTGTAAATATTCAAGTATAACAAACTTCGTTAGTTTGTTTTCATCCACTTGTTTATACCCCGATTTCATTGGTATTAAGAGGAGCATTATTCCCAGTGAAACTTCTCTTAAACCAATGGGTCTCCCTTAAGGTGTAAGTCCCAACTCCTTCGTATATGTCCAAGTATACTAGCTTATCCGCTTGTTTTAAACACTTGTTTATATACTTTCTTTCACATATATATTTAAGTTGCACTTGCTTTAATTTCTTGTTTTATACACTTGTTTATATATTTCCTATATAAACTCTTGTGAATACACATCACACACTTTATCATATACTTATTCATATAACTGTTCATTTATAACATAACAACTAGTTTAACAGCTAGGTTCCCTTTAGCCTCCGCTTAGGCTTCGTATAAGACAACTCACCTGTTGAGTTTAGCCTCCACTTAGGCTTCGTATAAGACAACTCCCCTGCTGAGTTAGCCTCCTCTTGGGCTTCATTCAAAAGAAATCCCTCACTGAGTTTAGCCTTCTCTTGGGCATCAAACAAGAAAGAGACTGGGAAATCTCTTAACAGCCTCCTATTGGGCTTGTAATGCAAAGAATCACCCGCGCTAGGATAGAACCCTAAGAGTATGATTTCCCGTTGAAATCAATCTTGAATCCTAAGAGGATGATTTCCCGGTGAAACCACTCTTAAAGCCAAAGCCAGCCACACCCTATAGCTTCCTCTTGAGCTTCATACAAGGACCCTCGATGACCCTCGGAATTCCTCCTCTTGGGCTTAAAATACAAGGACCCACGGGCTTCTTAAAATCATCCCCCTAATTAATAATCAATTTCTCCTACGAGATTTAGACATTTATCATCTCTATGGAAGAAGTATCTCATCTATAACAACACATACAAATCAAACATTTTTTCAAACACTTTTTCAAACAAAACATCTTTTAATTGTAAGTGGTAGCGCTTGTACACTCAAGCAAAAGCATGATGCTTAAAATTAAAGATTCAATCATCTTTTAAACATCTTTCTTAACTCGTAAGTGGTAACGCTTGTACACTCAAGCAAAACACCTAATACTTACGATGAAAAATTCAATCAATCAACCTTTCAAAAATGTATGTGATGAAATAGATTAGATATATTTTTCATTAAGATGAAATTTGTCTTTGTCTCTTAATAACACTTTTTGCTTCCACTAGTATAAGTGGGAACTACGATTTCTCTGACTTTCTCAACCTCCCTTTGAGAATACGTAGGCATAAGGTCTCATCCTTGGCGAGCATACTTCTTTCTCCCTCAAACCAAACAAACCATAGTTCCCTTAGATCCGAGCTACAGATGCTCTGATTCCTACTAGGGGATATGTATGCAGAGGACCCCAATGATCTTTGCGAGTATAATAATGACAAAACTTAGGACCCTGCCTAACCTACCTTTCTTAAAACCTAAAGGAGAAACTTTCCCAAGAATAGAGTAGCAAATTAAAACACACAAACATATAAAAAATATTCATATATACAAAAGATGTTATAGATAACTATATATATATAGGGTGCTAATACTTTCCCTTTATATAACAAACTCTCTTACTCAGGTCTTTCCCCAATGTGTTGCGTCTAGTTCACGCTAGTCGCACCGCATATCATTATTTATTTAGGGTATTTCATCTTTCCCCTTTTTCATATTATTTTCTTGTTTGGAAACAATAAAGCTTGATGCTTGCGGCATCTTTTTAAAACAAATCAAAAGAGTAAATTGTTTTGAGCCTGAGATTTGAATTCCGATTCGATTCCCTCGTTCGTCACTTTTTACCGCGAACACTTCCATTTGATTAAGGCATGTCTTAACCCAAAATTTTCATGATTGTACGAGTAGCGGATACTTAAGGTGATGTGATTCCTGACGATAGATGACTTATAGGCATTACCTCTCATTAGAACCAGAACACCCTCACCTTTATTAGACCCTTTTATATATAAAATGAGGTGACACTGACATGTGATTTTTTATTATTATTTTTAAATGATGTGGACTACTTATTTATTTTTTAATTATTCATTTTTTAAATGTCGTTGGCTTTTTATTTTATTTTGAAAATAACCAAAAACAAAGAAAATTTGCACTTACAAGTATTCTAAGAAAAAACCCATTTCTTTACCACTGAGTTGTTATGCTTATGTGGAATATTAACCCATTATAGTTTCTTATTAAAAATTAAGAATCATTTATTTTTTATAACTAAAAAAATTATTTCTCTTTGTCCCGTATAACTTTTCTCATCACATAAAATATCCTCTCATGTTATATAAGAAGAAAGTAGCAAGTGTTACAAATAAGACCAAAGTCCTAACTCATTATCAATCTTCTTATATATTGTTCTCCTTCAATGGGAATTGTCTATGCAAATATGAAATCTCTATCACCTAGCTATGTTACTTCTTCTTCATCTTAAGATGACCATGTCTTTAAGGAGGACATTGTAACTAACTTGTCTTTTCCACTTATGAGAGCACAAAAGGATGTTTCCTATTCTTATAAAGAATAAATGATGCATGTGATTCTTAACTGCATTATCAAATCTTTTTGGGAAAAAACCTTGCAATCATAGCCCACTGCACATTACACACAACCTTTCCAAAACCCCTACCTAACTCAGAAAAAAGGGAACATAGCGCAAAACCTCTTCATGGAAGACGAGAAAATGCCAAGCACCAAAATAACCTACCCCATTCCCAGGAGAGCACCACCTAAACTATTTCTTTTGACAGTAGAAGAAAACAGTAATAGCATTCTAGGAGCATAGAAAGCAACCAGGAAAGTAAGAAGACCAAAAGGTTATTTGCAGATACACACACATATCCTGGATTCCTATAATACCAAGACAGCACCAGGCAAGTCTCTAAGACTCCATGATGATTTTACATGAAGGATGGTAGGCCAAACTTCAAGCTATTTCTCGCCAATATACCACTCCTACCACCAATACTCATTGCAATTTTTCGTTAATCTTGTCTAGGAATTCTCTTGGATTATTCACCCATTGTTGAATACCGAAGTTAATCCCGTAACAATTGGCTTTAATCCACTGCCACGAGAAAAATTGTATATCTTCAATATTGCTAGAATTAATGTTATCTACAGTTCCAAAAATCATTGCATTCTGCTTTTCCATAACGACCATATACTTACATACCAAATTACAGCAAATCTGAATTGTTGAGTCTTGTCTCCACTACTTATACCTACAAAATGAACAGTGTTGTATAACATAATTATGGGATACAAAAGCAATATCAAGCCACCTTAGGACCTCTCTCCATGAACCCTTGGCTATCGGACATTCGAAGAAAATGTGATAAGCATTTTCCTCTTCGCCGCAGCTGTGCGGGCATGAATTTTGAGGTGTCACTAAGATACTCTGTTTTACTAAGTTGTCTCTCGAAGGGATTCTATTGCACTGTTGGTGCAAGGTGATGAATAGTGGAAGAAGAGAGAGAAATAATAAATGATAGAGATACAACTTGCAAAATATTGGTAAAAGGAATTTGATTAATTTTATTGAAGCATAGGAACACCTATTTATACACAAAACTAGCAAGTGGACGATGCCACGTAGGCCTATAAAGGAGATAGCCACAGCTAAGTTGCCTCTAAGTACTATAACTTTACACTTAAGTTATCTCTAAATACTTCACACTTAAGTTATCTCTAACTAGTAGATACTAATTACCCTCCAGAAGTTCAACTCCTTCTGGATACGTTTCTGATCATCAGAACTTCTGACTAATCCTCAACAGAAGTTCAACTCCTTCTAGACAAGCTTCTGATCATCAGAACTTTTGACTAACCCTCAGTAGAAGTTCAACTCCTTCTGGACCATCAGAACTTCTGACTGACCCTCAGAAGTTCTGAATATGAATTACTTTCAACACCATCTTGTAATTCATATTCAGCTAGCCAAAATCTACAACACCAATTTCATCCCTCAAACGGATAAGGTGTTCAGTCTTGATATTCTTCATCAGAGCTTCTGCAAGTTTCTTCTGGTTGCTACTTTGTGCAACTTCCAATACTCCATTCATAAATGAAGATTTCTCCTTGAAAACCAATCGTGATGGTTTCTTCTCATAGGCTTCGATTAACTTCAAGTCTTGTTTCCTTCGAAGCCTCGAGTTCTTCGTTTAGGAATTCACCACAATTTCTTCTTGAGAACTTCTCAATACTCATTTGTTCATAATCTCCTTCTAATTCTAGAACCATATCACCTGCTGGACTTTCTTCAGAAGTTTACTTCCACCAGAAGTTCCACCTTTGTTAACTTCTGGACCTTGTCCAGAACCACCATCTTCAAAAGTTGGATCGCCTACAGAAGTTCCACCTTCAGAATCATGACCACCTGTCATACCCCAAAATTTTCCATCCTACTTCTCAAAACAATTCACAACTCCTTGACCAGACAAACCCTCTCCTAAGCAATTAATCCAGACTAGGGTTTTGCTCATCTCAGTTCAAAATGGATTTCCAATGCTTCAAGTGGTCATCATACCTCATCATATGCTTCAAGGGATCACCCTATCAAGTTCCAAGCCTTACAAGTCAAATTTGCTCATCCAATTGCTCAGATGGTTGAAAATCAGCTGTATTGGACAAAACGTCAATTGTGGTCAACATACAGTCAAACTTCAAATTTTTGGTCAACACCAAAATTTTGAAGTAATATTCATCATTTGATCAAGGGTTGATCATGATTCCTCAAGAAAATTCAAGATTTGATCAAAAGTCAAAGTTTCTAAATTAGGGTTTTTTAGACAAAAGTCAACAGAACTTTGACCAGGCATAATTTTCACATGTTGAGCTTTCTAAAAAGTCCAAGAACACCCAAAAAGGTTGAAAATTGAGCAAGATACAAATTGTACAAGTTGAGCATTTTTGAGGAGGTGCATGAAGAGAAATACTTGAGAAAATCAATTTTTTTCTAAATGGGCGTAACTTTTCTTGATTCAAACTTGTTTCTAATCTTAATTAGAACCTTCAAGCCCAATGCCACGCCCTTGAGCTTTTTATTTTATTTATTTTTATTTTTTATTCATTTAAAGTAAATTTAATTAAAATAAAATAGCAAAATTAAATCAATTAATGCAAGGGTGAATATTTGACATTCTTGAGGTCCAAGATATTCATTAAATAGCCAAAATTTCGAAAATATATGATTGGCATGAGATTGATACAAGATTGGAAGCATTTGATGCAAATTGAAGAGATTGAAAAATCAAATATTTTCTCATTGAATGGGATATATTTTCTCATCAATTCTTAACCTAAATCCATCCTCTATATATTCAGACGGTTTCTAAACCCTAGGAGGACGAATTTTTGCAGCCAAGAACCCTAATCTAAACCTCAAAAAACTGTGTGTCTCAAGCAACTTGCAGCCAAAGTTTTGCTTCAATTCAAGTCGTTCAAGCCTTGCAACACATTCTGGTGACTCTCGATCGATTCGACCATTCACCAAGCATCCAGACCTCCAAGATCACTCAATTTGAATCACGGTTTGCATACTCATATGTCAAATTTGATTTCTGTAATTTATGCTTCATAAACATGATTTGACTATATATTCTTGATCGTGATGATGTTTGCAAGCTTTCTGGGTTGGTTAATTTGAGTTTAGATGCAGGTGCAAGCTTATGCCATTGTTAGGGTTTCTGAACCTCACATTAGGGTTCCTCGAGCTAGGAAAAATTGGCCAAACCCAAGGACATATTCATGTTCAGGGGACAATTTGCAATCGAACCATGTTTTCCATATAAATTTATATTGTGTATTGCGCATTTTGGAAATTTGCAGTTGTTGTAGTGACGGACGAAGCTGTCATTATAGACTTTAGCTACGAACAAAAAATGGAGGTAAAAGTTTGTGCTCAAAACGAGGAAGACAACCCCCCTCCCTGCGCGCGTTATTTCGAATTTGAATATTTTAAAAGTTTGTTTTATCATTTAATAATTCTGTTTCGTTTTACTAACACTAAGCGCATGTAGCTCAGATGGCAAGCACGTGGAAACTCTCACCGGGGACGACTTGAATCCCAGCGCCTCCCACCTTATTTTTGCTATTTTCACACTAACCTATTTTTCATATTTTCTTATTTTTCTAATTTCTTTTCTATTTAATTTCCTTTCAAATAATTTTCTAAATATCATAAAAACCCCAAAATATTTTATTTTAAAATTAGGTTTTAAAATACTTATTTAATTTTGACACCAAAAACTTTTATTTTTCCTTTTATTTAAATCAATTGTTTAACTAACCATAAATTAAACTTTAATTTATTTTCTTAAATAAAATCAACCCACAAAAATACAAAAATATTTTTTCTTGTATAGTAATTAGGGTTTTTATTAATCTTAAACTTTTTACTAAATTTAAAACTTTTTCTACTAACACAAAAAACTTTCTACTAACATTATTTCCTCTTATTTCGATTTAATCCTTCTCTTGATAATTTTTCCGATCATATATCTGCTTCCAAGTTGTAATAGTTAGGACTTTAATTTCTCGCATTTTTTCCAAAATTATGTATCTACTCATGGGATGTAATAGTTTAATTAGGTTTTACTTTCCGCACTCCTATATTATGTATACGCAAAGCCATGTAATAGTCTAGGGTTTACTTTACGCACTTTTACTTCCCGCACCTTTATTATTTTGTACATATATTAACTGCTAGTAACTAGGCATGTACGTCAAGACTAATTCAATCAACATAGCTAACTCTAATCACAAGATAAAATATCTGAATACAAACACACTCTTTGCACCCACTCACACCTTAGGGTATCCTCTCTTGTTGCCTTTCGAATACATGGTCATGTCCCTCGAACGTGGAGATATCTTAGCTAAGACGCTTACAAACATATCATCATAGTCCCTTCGATACAAAGATCATAGTCCCTCGATTGTTGCCTACAAATACATGATCTCGTCCCTCGATTGTTGCCTACGAAAAGTGATGATCGTCCCTACGAATATGTTAAGGTATCCCTACATGTTTCCTTCAATGACCATACGATGACCCTAAGAATGTCCCTCTATATCCAACGAATAAAATTACCTACCAACTAATGGTATGGATAGCCTTATTCTAAAGGAAGCAAAATAACATGGAAACGACCATTCTGAGTAGGTAATAAGACTCTTTGCTTGCTCAAATCTATCAAAATACTTTTTACACCTCACACTATTCAAAACACTTTGTATACATTCGAGCGTGAATCAATACAAAGTCTTTTCCAAAATAAAACACTTCGTATACATTCCAGCGAGAATCATTACGAAGTCAAAGTGAAATGCCTTTTCAAAAACATCTTTTCGAACACACACACAAAAAGCAATTTATAAAGTGAGCTAAGCAATTAAGAGCCCGTAGATAACTATGGATGTAAAGGGTGCTAATACCTTCCGTTTTCATAACTGCCTCCCTTACTCAGAATCTAACGAAGGTCTTTTCCCGTTCTTTTTGCCTTCCCTTAATTGGATAAAAGAAAAGTCGGTGGAGACTCTTGCTATCCGCAATATTTGCGATAAAATGCAAAACAAACAAGTCAGTTCTCCCACCGTGTTACACCACCGCCAGAGGCTGGACTACCTTTAGAAGCTCCTCCTTCAGAAGGTCCACCTTTAGAGTCATGATTAACACCAAAAATTTGATCACCTCCAGAACCTACGTCTTCAGAGTTTTCCCTTCCAGAAGCATTACCACCAAATTCTTGATCATCATAAAAATCTGGATCAGAAACAGATTCACCATCTGACTCATCCTTAGAGTCTCCATAAGATTCATCATCTTATTACTCTAACTCTTATTCAAAACTTTCAATTTATGACTCATCTTCAGAAGCAGAATCTCCTTGAGATTCTAACTCATCTTCTAATTCTTCTTCAGAACCTTCATGTTCTGAGTCATCTTCAGAAGCAGAATCTCCTTGAGATTCTAACTCATCTTCTAATTCTTCTTCAGAAGTTTCAACTTCTGACTTTTCTTCAGAAGTTTCAACTTCTGACTCTTCTTCACAAACCTCTGATTCTGACTCATCTTCAGAATCTTATATATTTTACGATTCGACTCATAAAAAACACTCCTTGAATCGAATATTGAGTCATCTTGACTTGACTCATCTTCAGAAGTTTCAACTTTTAACTCTTCTTTAGAAGTTTCAACTTCCGACTCTTCTTCAGAAGTTTCAACTTTTGACACTTCTTCAGAAGTTTCAACTTTTGACTCTTCAATGTCATATTCTAACTCTGACTCATAAAGTAACACTCCTTTAGAATTAGAATATCACAATCGGACAAGTTCCTCATCAGATTCATAAGCCACCAATAGCACAGGTTCATTATCTGAATCTCCTCTGGCTATTTTTGCTTCTTCTTTGTTTGACCAACAATCTCTAGCAAAGTGGCCAAACGGCTTACAATAGTAATATTAAACCATTCTTTTGTCATACTTCTCCTTTCCCTTCTAATGTTTCTCATCAGAATATAAGGCTTCTGAATTCTGCGACCTACCATATTTTTTTAGCTTCTGGTATTTCTTGACAAAAGAAGCCTTCAGAGCTTGATCAACTTCCCTCTCAAAAGTTCTCCCAGTTAGACGCAACTCTTGTGCTTCTAGACTGCTTTGCAACTCTTCTATTCTCATGGTTTCCATATTTTTAAAATGTTCAATAGAAACAACAATGTAATCAAACTGAGGAGTAAGAGACCTCGGAACTTTCTCTATGATTACTTGTTCAGAAAGTTTTTCTCCACAAGCTTTCATTTCATTAGTGATTAAAATCACACTGGAAATGTACTCAGAGACTTTTTCACTGTTCATCATGTTGAGATTTTCATATTGCTTTCGCAGGGACTGAAGCTTCACCGCCACAACATCTCACCAGTATATCCCATGCCTCCTTCGACTTCATTGAATCAGCAATCTTCTCAAACACGTCTTCATCCACACACTGATGGATATAGAACAGAGCTTTCTGATCCTTCTTCCTCATACCTCTTTCTTTAGTTTTATGTTCTTCAGTAGCATCTTCTGATACTAAAACATAACCATCTGTTACCAGCTTAAGAACATCTTGAGCACCAAAAAGAACCCGCATCTGTATCATCCATCTGTTCTAGTTTTTACCATTAAAAACTGGAAGTTTAGTGTTCAAACTACTTCTCTCACTCATCTTAAACCTTACAAAAAATATTTCTTACAAATTTTAGTTTTTCACCAGTGTTTCCTAAAACCCATAAAATCAATATGATCTTGTTTAAACACACAACTCACAATCACTCTTATTTCCCAGAAATTTTAAAAACAACCAAGAGCTCTAGATACTAGTTGTTGGTGCAAGGTAGACATGGCAATATAACCCATACCAGGTACCTTGAACCATACAATTTGTGGGAAAACCCGCTTTGGTGGTTTGGGTTCGGGTTTGGTTTCCCGATTTTAAAATATGGGGATGGGGCAGGTAATGGGGAATGTAGTACCCACCCCGAACCCGTCCCCGAACCCGCCCCGTTTATTATTATTATTATTATTATTATTATTATTTTGGAATGTAGAATACTTTTTACTATGTGTTTGTTTGGATGGTAGTTTGGAATATGAATTTGTATTTTTTTATTTAGTTTTTATATTTTGGATTATTTGGTTTTGTTAATTTGAAATATTAATTGTATGGTTACTGAATTAATACTTTCGTTTGTATTTTTTATTATTTGAAATATATGTTCGAAATTCTTTAAGATTGTATTTTACTTTTGTAATATAAATTCATATTTGTTAGAATTGGGGCGGGTTTTGGGTTCGGGGCGATTTTTGCATTCTGGGAAGGATTTGGGTTAAGGCAAGTTTTGGGTTTGGATTTGGGTCGGGGATCCCCGAACCCATTTGGGACGGGTTTGGGGTTCAATTATTCATCCCCGACGGGGATCGGGGCGGGGAATGGGGATTTATTTGGGATTCGGGTTTGGGGTTGGGGAATATAAAAATCGTCCCCGCCCCGCCCCATTGCCATGCCTAGTGCAAGGTGATGAATAATGGAAGAAGAGAGAGACATAATAAATGATAGAGATACAACTTGCAAAATATTGGTAAAAGGAATTTGATTAATTTTATTGAAGCATAGGAACACCTATTTATACACAAAACTAGCAAGTGGAGGATGCCACGTAGGCCTATAAAGGAGATAGCCACAGCTAAGTTGTCTCTAAGTACTATAACTTTAAACTTAATTTATCTCTAAATACTTCACACTTAAGTTATCTATAAATACGAGATACTAATTATCCTCCATAAGTTCAACTCATACGGATAAGCGATCATCGAACTTCGGTGATCCTCAGCGAGTTCAACTCTTCTAGACAAGCTTCGATCATTAGAAGTTACGGTGACCCTCGGTAATTTCAACTCATACGGACCATCATAACCGGTGACCCTCGGAAGTTCTAAACATGAATTACTTCCAACATACCACATCCTCCAACCGAAATCGAAACTTTGAGTGGAACCAATTTATTCCATGCTGCCCCCAACTCTCTATCCTTTTCGCTAACGTTATTTACTCCCTTCATGATCTCGTTATAGGCCACCTTGATAGAATATCCATTCTTGTATCAATTACATTCATCTCTAACGTTGTCCTTCAAAACAACTCTTTGAATCCTTATTCTCATCTCCTCCTCCATCCATAAATTCCTCTCCTTCTGATTTTGTTCCCATCTACCACTCCATATCAACCTCCCATTTTCAGATTGGTGAAGTTCGCCCAGCCTACATTATTTATCCCGAGCATTTTCATAAAGTTCAGGATAGATATCTTTAAGACATCGCCCTCCACCCACAGATCATCCCATAATGAAGTTTCCAAACCATCACCCACTTCTCTAAACAGTCTACTTTCAAACTAATTTCTCTTATAGTTACCTTAACCCTTGTCCAAATCAATCAAGTCTCTCCATCATAGTGATTTGAATCTCTCACTTCTACCCTTTCTATCTCCACCTTGCTCATATTTGAAATTTAGAACTTTGGCCAACAATGAATTCTTTTCTTTCAAGAGACGCCATTTCCATTTTCTCACTAGTGCTAAGTTGAAAGCCTTTAAATCTTTAATTCTCAACCCTCCCTCTACCTTCTTTCTATAAATGGCATCCCATTTAACCCAATTTACCTTCAGTCTTTCTAACCCCCCCACCCCATAAGAAATTTTTGAACAATGACTCCAATTTCAATATCACTCCTTAAGGGGCTTTAAAGAAAGATAGATAATAAATTGGGAGTGTGAATAGGATATATTTGAGAAGAATTATCCTACCACCTATAGATAGATACTTGTTGTTCCAAGATGCTAATCTCTTTCGAACCGTTTCAATGACCGATTACCATATTCCTTCCCTTATATGATTTCCACCCACTAAAATCCCTAAGTATTTGGAAGGGATTCCTCCAATCCTGCAATGCAAAATTGATGTTGCTTCCTCCATCCATATATCTTCAATATTCACTCCAATTAAAGAGCTCTTATAGAAGTTTACCTTCTACCCCGAAACTAATTTGAACATTTGAAGTGTCGATTTGGTTGCCCATACGTTGCTCCAACTTTTAATACCCACGATAATAATGTAGTTTGCATATTGAATAAGGTTAAAACCTTCCGCCGCCAACAAGAAAAGAAACGACAAAGGATCCCCTTGTCTTAATCCCTTACCCATCGAGAATTCTTTCATCGGGCTGCCACTCACTAGTACAGACACTGTTGTTGTTTGAAGGCATTCCATGGTCCATTTTCTCCATTTACCGCAAAAGCCTGTTCTTTCCATCATATAATCCAAAAATTTCCAATCCACCAAGTCGTACGCCTTCTCAAAATCTACCTTAAAAAGGAGCCCTTCCTTTTTCCTTATCTTGGCTTCATCAAATAACTCGTTTGCAATAAGGATTTTGTCTCCTATTTTTAGATGCATGCTCGAGTTTTCATGATGTCAAAACCCCTGGTAAGGCATGAGTGTGTGCTACAAGGCTAGCTGATGAAGAAAAACAAATAATCTAGAAAATAGCCAGATGCGTCGACGCAAGTGCCTCTCCGATTGACACACATTTAAGGGCAACACCCTGGAAGTTATGTATCAACCCTTGAGTCGACACATATGCAAATGAAGTCTGGTGTAATACGGTAGGAGAACTGACTTGTTTGTTTTGCGTTTGACCGCAAATGTTGCGGATAGCAAGAGTCGCCACCGACTTTGCTTTTATCCAATTAAGGGAAGGCGAAAAGAATAGGAAAAGACCTTTGTTGGCTTCTAAGTAAGGGAGGCGGTTATGAAAAGGGAAGGTATTAGCACCCTTTCCATCCGTAGTTATCTACGGGCTCTTAATTGCTTAGCTCACTTTAAATGCTTTTTGTGTGTGTGTGTGTGTGTGTGTTTAAAAAGAATTTTGAAAAGGGTATTTCACTTTGACTTCATAATGATTCACGCTGGAATGTATACGAAGTGTTTGGAAATGTTTTGTTTTGGAAAAGGACTTTGTAATGATTCACGCTGGAATGTATACAAAGTGTTTGAAAACATTTTTGAAAGTGTGAGGTGTGAAAAGTGTTTTGATAGAGCAAGCAATTAAGAGTCTATTACCTACTCAGAACGGTCATTTCCGTGTTATTTTGCTTTCCTTTAGAATAAATCTATCCATACCATTAGTTGGTAGGTGTTCGCGTAAGTGACGTGCTAGGGAATCGAATGTGAATTCAGATTCTCTGGCTCGAAACGATTTACTCTTTTGATTTGTTTATAAAGATGCCGCGAGCATCAAGCTTTATTATTTTCAACACAAGAAAAGATGATTTAATGATTATGAAAAAGGGGAAAGCTGTTAATACCCTCAATTGATTTTGATATGCGTAACGACTAGCGCAAACTAGACGCAACGCATTGGGGAGTATTCCGGGTAAGGGGGTTTGTTATATAAAGGGAATAGATGGAGCACCCTAAATATATATAGTTATCTATAACTTTATATATGAATACGTTTGATATGTTTGTGTGTTTTAATTGCTATTTCTATGATTGGGAAAGTTTCTCCTTTGGGATTTTAAGAAACGTTAGATTATGTGGGATCCTAGGTTTTGTTATTATTGTGCTCGCAAATATCTTTGGATCTTACGCATACATATCCCTAGTGGGAATCGAGCATTTGTAGCTCGGATCTGAGGATCTATGGTTTGTTTGGTGGGAGAAATAAATTTGCTCGCCAAGGATGAGACCTTGTGCCTACGTATTCTCAAAAGGATGTTGAGAAAGTCAGAGCAATCGTAGTTCCCACTTATGCTAGTGGAAAGCAACGGGATGTTAGTAAGAGACAGACAAATGTCATCTTAATGAAAAATGTATCTAATCTATTTCATCACATACATTTTTGAAAAGTTTGATTGATAAAAATCTTTCATCGTAAGTTATAGGTGTTTTGCTTGAGTGTACAAGCGTTACCACTTACATGTTTAAGAAAGATGTTTGAAAAAATGATTGAATCTTTTAACTGTAAGCATTAGGTGTTTTTCTTGAATGTACAAGCGTTACCACTTACAGATCAAGAGATGTTTCTGTTTGAAAAGAGTTTGAAAAAAGTTTGAAAAAGTTTGACTGTATGTGATGTGATAGATGAGATAACTTCTTCCATGGAGATGATAGATGTCTAAATCTCGAGGAGAAATTGATTGGATTAAAGGGATGCTTTTAAGAAGCACGTGGGTCCTTGTATTGTAAGCTCAATAGGAGGCATTCTGAGGGTCATCGAGGGTCATTGAGGGTCATCGAGGGTCCTTGTATAAAGCTCAAGAGGAAGCTATATGGTAGGGGTGTTCAAAACCAAACCAACCCAATAGAAAACCGCAAACCAAACCAAACCAAACCGAAAACCGCAAAAAACCGCATTTGGTTCGGATTAGTTTGGGTCATTTTTTAACAAAACCGCATGGTTTGGTTCGGTTTGCGGTTTGTATTTTGCAAACCGAATCAAAACGAACTAAACCGCATTATGTTACAACCTATATTTTACTTAACTCGCATCTAACCCAAACCTAAATCTATTATACATTAGCCTTATGATTATAGACAATTTTCTCATCTTTACAGTTATGGTTTCAATTTCAATCTTCTTAAATATCTCCTAACATTATCACTTCATCTTCACCACTTACATCTTGTCTCTTATTATCTAATCTCTACTCTCTTATATTGTTTCCTTTGCATGTTCTTATTTTTTATGCAATTTTTCTCTTTCAATTTCATTTTATCGCACATTTTTATCTCTAATCTCTCCTCTCTTATGTTCTTTCTTTTTCATCTTCACTAATTTCTCAACTCTTCTATTTTTTTTATTTTATTATAATATTTCTATATTATTTTATGCTATTATTTTATGTTAATTATTTCATTTTTGTCTAATCTAACTTTTACATATTAAATGAAAAGTTATTATCCAAATATGATTAGTTTTTTGGTTATTATTTAGTAGTGTATCATGTATAAATGACCAAATACAAAATTATGTTGTCATATATATATATATATATATATATATATATATATATATATATATATATATATATGTGTGTGTGTGTGTGTGTGTGTGTGTGTGTGTGTGTGTGTATGAATGTATGACTCAACAAATTATTTGTAAAAAACCGAACCAACCGCACCGAACCAAACCGCATTGGTTTGGTTTGGTTTGGTTTGGTTTTTTTTCTAAAAGTCAACCGAACCAAACCAAACCGCATGTCTTTTTCTCTCGCGGTTCGGATGATTTTTTGCATCAAAACCGCCCAAACCGCACCGTGAACACCCATAGTATATGGTATGGATGGCTTTGGCTTTAAAAGGGATTTCACCGGGAAACCATCCTTTTGGAATTAAGAGCTATTTCACCGAGAAATTATACTCTCTGGGTTCTATCCTAACGCGGGTGATTCTTTGTATTGGAAGCCCAATAGGAGGATGTTAAGAGATTTTATGGTCTCTTTCATTGTATGATGCCCAAGAGAAGGCTAAACTCAATGAGGAGTTCTTTTGAACGAAGCCCAAGAGGAGGCTGACTCAACAGGGGAGTGTTGTCTTATATAAAGCCTAAGCGGAGGCTAAACTCAGATGAATGAGTTTTCTTATATAAAGCCTAAGAGGAGGCTGAACTCAGATGAAATGAGTTACCTTGTACAAAGCCCAAGAGGAGGCTAACTTTGTGGGGAGAGTTATCTTGTATAAAGCCCAAGAGGAGGCTATATCTGTGGGGAACCTATTGGTTAGACTAGTTGTCACGTTATAACTAGACAGTCATATAAACAAGTGTGTGTGTGATATGTATTCACAGGAGTTTATGAAGGAAATATAAACAATGCATGATGTTTATTTATAAAAGTTTATGAAAGAAATATAAACAAGTGTCTGTGAAACGAACGTTTAAAACAGCGTAACTTGATTATTTAAAAGTTTGAATTGTGTACAAGGAAGTAAATATGTACACGAACGAGTATTTATGTACAAAGAGATGTGGATGTACATAGGAGGGTTGGGACTTACACCATGATGGTGGCCCATTGGTTTAAAAGCAGTTTCACGGAATAATGCTCCTTTCAATACCAATGGTATTGAGTATAATCGAAAGCGAAACAAACGATCGAATTTATCTGTGTTTGAGTATTTACAAAAAGTATCTGTGTTATGTACAGGTAAAAAATTTGTATGTATATGAAAAGAATTTGATATGTACAAGAAAATATATGTATGTACATAAAGAATGTTGGTTTGGGACTTACACCGTAAGGGAGGCCCATGATCGATTTAAGAAATTCGAGAGAAAACGAAATCGGTTTTATCGTTTAATCGGATCGATCATGGAAAAAAATGTAAGTCTGATGAAAAAGTTTTGAAGAAATGGTTTTGAAAGTGTTTTTGAAATGTAAAGTTCATTTATGAGAAGTTTTGAAAAGAATCGGGCTTCGAAAGTTTGAAAAATTCACCTTTTAAAGGTGTTTTGAAAAGTGCTCAAAGTGTCGTTTTCGGCTCGATCAAAACATAATCGGATGAAAGTTTTTTCTGAAAATTTTTGCACTATCATAAAATAGATACATTAATTGACAAGTGTACAAAAAATCACCTCAAAATGAGGAGTTTTGATTGGTTAAAAAAAATGTCAAAGTCTGTAAAAAAAATATGAAGAAAAATGAAAAGTTTGAAAAAAAATGGTCCCAAGGAGGTTTGAACCCGGGACCTGTTGGGCGAATACGTGGCACAAAGACTTAAGAGTGAGCTGGCAACCGCTGGGGCGGCAATACATCCGTGTATTGAAGTCAAACCACGTGTTAATATTATATTGGAATTTTTGAATTCAAAAAAACGCGCGCAGCTCATCTTCTTCCTCCAATCCTTCAATCCATGCTAGAATCTTCGTTTCTTGATGAAATCCAAAGATGTAAACATGAAACTTGCTCGTTTCAAGCCCAGGAACATAATGGCATTCTTTAATTTCATTTATTTTAAACCCAGAATGATTAAATTTATGAAGAACACGAAGAACCCTAAAACTGAAAAACCTAATTGAAATCGTGTATGGTTGATGATTTTTCCAATTGATTAAAGGTTAATGATCGTGAATGGTGCAGAAAACAAATGGCCAAGAGCTTTTTTGATTAAAGGCAAGGAATCACAGAGTTCAAGTTTCAAGTTCTTACCTGTTGAAGCTGGAATCGATTTCAATGAAGGAGTGTTTCCAGTCGTGTTTTTATGATTGTTTGAGCACCAACGGCCTATGTGGAAGGTGTATGATCACCCTGCTTGCTCTGGAATGCTTTGGAACTCTCTACCCAAGTCGACCTGCATAAGCTCAAAATGGAAACTGGAAATCGTGGTTAGGAGTATTACAGATTGTTGTTTATGATCTGCATCATCTCTATGATGTATATGGATGGTGTTTGGATGATTAGAACTCAAGTTGTTCAAGCCAAACCATGAATTCGAAAGTTATGGCAGTTTTGCAAGCTTGGTGAACATGGCATGTAATTTTGAGTTTTAGCTTGTCTTGTGTTAATCTTATGTTTCAAACAAGTTAGATATTGATTATAAGATATGTTAGACACCAAAATTCTTCATGGTTTTCACAAATTTTTAAAATTGCATGAATTCTCAAAATGCACTATGTTTCTTAAATTTCAAGTAAGAAGAGAGAAAGCATGTCTTGGCATTACTTTGGTGTGTTTGAATTTGAAAATGATGCCTCTATTTATAGGCCAAGATTTCTGAAATGTTAGGCAAAGAGATTGGCTTTTGGTAAATCAAACTTGCCTTAGAGGGCAAGGAAGTCATTTTGCAAAAGGAAAAGGAAACTTCCTTTTTAACCATGTGTTAAAATCCAACTTGATCCTATCCTACAATAATTACCTTCAACTGATATTTATCAGTTCTAAACTTATCTTGGCAAGGTGGCATTGCTTCTAGAAGAAGAAATTCAAAAATAACCTATAATCTTGAAGTTTTGAACTTGAAATCCATGGTTATGGAGCCTTATGTTTCAATTTCAAAAGTATAGCTAGACTCCATGGATTTGTGAGTTCTTGGACATTTTGGAAATCTTGTTACAAGGGCTACAACTTTTATGTTTTGAGTTTTTTCCAATTCAAAGTGGAACTATGTGAAAAAATGCCATGAAGTTTGGAAAAAAATACAAAATATTAACACTTGAAACTTTTTCTAAGTGTTAGAAATTTTGACTTTTTGTTGACTTTTCCAAATTCTTTGATTTTTTATGATCATGATGGATTATTTGAAGTATTTTGATGTTGGAAAAGGTTTTGTCTTGAAAAAGTTGACCAAAAGTCAAAGTTTGACTTTTCAGTGCAGATGAAATTTCATCAGATGTTTCATAAATTGACTGATGAAGTCTGTGAACTTTTGTGATGTTTTGAATTCAGAAATTAGGTCAAGATGTTGTATCTAAGATATAATGACCAATCTCTAACCAAAAAAGTCATTCATTGCTCAAAAAAATCAGAGAATACTCATGCTCGACCAAAACCCTAATTGGTCGATCCTCGATTGATTAATGAGAAAAGTTGGATATCTGATGATCAGAGGTTGATGATTTGATCAAGATAGATCAAACGAGGTGAGTAAAACTCAAACCCTAGTTGGTTGCCTCTTGAATCAGATGAAAATTTGATGAAACCCTAATTTTGACCTGTGAATGCTACACCCGATTAATTCTGTTCTGAACTGTTAGTGATGCAATGATGCAAATGTAAGGTGGTATATTAGGTCAAAATTTGGGGTATGATAGTAGGTAACCCTATTCGTTGGATGTAGAGGGACGTTCGAAGGGACTTTAGATGGTCATAGAAGGCAACATGTAAGGATATCTTAGCATATTCGTAGGGACGATCATCACTTTTGTAGGCAACAATCGAGGGACGAGATCATGTATTCGTAGGCAACATCGAGGGTCATCGAGGGACTATGATCTTTGTATCGAAGGGACTATGATGATATTGTTTGTAAGCGTCTTAGCTAAGATACCCATACGTTCGAGGGACATGACCATTGTTCGTAAGACAACGAGAGAGGGTACCCTAAGGTGAGTGCACGTGTGAAGAAAGTGTGTTGTATTCAGATATTTTATCTTGAATTAGAGCGATCTAAGTTGATTTTTATCTTGCCATACACGCCTAGTTACTAGCATTTAATAGATGCGGAAAATAAATTGCGGAAATGTAAAGTGCGAAAAGTAAATGTCCTATGCTATTACATGGCTTTGGGGAAGTTACATAATTGAGGAGTGCGGAAAGTAAATGTCCTAATTATCTATTACATCCCATAAGCAGATACATAATGATAAAAGGAACGCGCGCGAAAAATGATACATCCTGGAAGCAATTACAATAATATGCGCGAAAATAGATAATCGAACGAAAAAAAAATCGGGAGAGGCTTGAAGAACAGTTAGTAGAAAAATTTAGGTTAGTAAAAAAGGTTTGATTTTAGTTAACCTAATTACTAAGTGAAAATCGGGTGAATCGGAAACCCTAAGTCTAATTGATTTTAATTAATAAAAGAAATTTAATTTAAATTAAATGATTAACCTAAATTAAACTAATTTAATTAATTAATTTAATTAAGAAAAATAGAAAAAGTTAATTGTGAAATTAATCCTAATTAAACTAATTGTTTAACCTAATTACTAATTAATTAATTAATTGAATTAGTTATTAAGAAAATATTAAGGAAAACAGAAAAATAGAAAAAAGTTTGGAAGGGAAAAAGAAAGGGGGTCACTAGGGATCGAACCCAGGACCCCCTGGATATACCAAGCGCACGTTTGCCAACTGAGCTAGGAAGCTTTGTTGTCTGTGAAATACATCCATACAATTATATGTGATCCAACGTTCCGTTTTGAATTTCAAACCAAGTCAAGCCGTGGGCCCCAGATATTGGAACGAACGAATCAGAAGGTGCCACGCCTAGGTCACCGGTCTTCGCCGATCAAAGAAAAAAACCAGAGACGCCTGAGCAAAGCTCCGGTCGTCTTCTCCGGCCGGTCCGAACCTATAATCTGCAAAACAGTCAAAATAAAAAGCAAAAGGGTACCTTATCCCCCTAATTCGAGGGCTGCGAGTCTAATGGTGGTGGCCGTTTGACTTGAAACGGCCTGTAGTGTCTAGTTCGAAGCTTCTCCGATCCAAAACCCTAACAATGGCAAATCATGTTTCGGCCGTTATGAGCTTCATGCGATCGTCCAGACTTGTTCTATGATATCTCAGGAAGGCATTATAGCTGTTAGTTTCAGACAAAACAAAACAAATATTGAAACACGAATTTAAAAAAAGTATGCAAGTGAATGTTCATGTATGGCACGATTCAGAGACATTTAGCCATGGCTATTGACCGATACTTACTCTATCACACCTCAGGAGCCGATGGAGTGCTTGGCTTTGATTGAAAACAGATGGAAAATAGGATACGAATTTTGCAAGTTTGTGAAAAAATTTTGAGAGATTAGGTTTGGCTCATGAGGCTAGGGTTTCGTCCCCTTGGCTTCTGAATGTGTTAAGTATATATAGAGGAGTGGAAATAGGTCAAGACTTTAAGAGGAAATATATTCTTTCAATGAAGAATATTTGATTTGAAATTTGTATGAAATCTTTCCAAATTTGGCTCAATCTTTCCTTAAACCTTCTTGCACGAATTTGACAGCTTTCATGGGCTTTCTTGGTCCTCGAGACAAGTAAAAATCAAGTCCAACTTGTCTTAGACCTTGCTTTTGTATTTTATTTAATTAAAACTGGATTTAAATGCTTTAATTCCAAAATAAATCAAATAAATTGGGAAGGAGGCGTGGCAAGTTGCATAGAGACCATCGATAATATTAAGATCCAGTTTGGATCATAAACTTTTAAACCCATTTGAAAAATATTTGCATTTGTCAAGTATTTTTCTTTATGCACCTCCTCAAAAATGCTCAACTTGCACAACTTGTATCTTGCTTAATTTTTAACATTTTTGGGTGTTCTTGGACTTTTTAGAAATCTCAAGGTGTCTTCCAAACATCCCTTTTGGTTTCATCTTCATTGAAGTTTCCATGCTCATGAACACTTCTTTGCAAAAAGATGACTTTTTGTTGACTTTTAAAAGGACCTGTAATATTTTGATTCATAACTTCCAAATGAAGCATTTCTAGCCCAAGATTGTGAGACATGAAGTTGTAGAGAATTGAATTCCCCTTAAAATGAGCTTTGGTGGAAAAAATTTTAATAAAGTATGTGAAAGTTATGCCTGGTCAAAGTTCTGTTGACTTTTGTCTGAAAAACCCTAATTTAGAAACATTGACTTTTGATCAAATCTTGACTTTTCTTGATGAATCATGATCAACCCTTGATCAAATGATGAATATTGCTTCAAAATATTTATGTTGGCCAAAAGTTATGAATTTTGACTGTATTTTGACCACAGTTGACTTTTTGTCCAATACAGTTGATTTTCAACCATCTGAGCAATTGGATGAGCAATTTTGACTTGTAAGGCTTGAAGCTTGACATGATGATCCCTTGAAGCATATGGTGAGGTATGATGACCACTTAGAGAACTGGAAATCCATCTTGACTTGAGAGGAGCAAAACCCTAGTTGGATTGATTGCTTAGGAGAGGGTTTATCTGGTCAACCCTTGTGAAATTCTTGAGTATGGAGTTGTGGATTGTCTTGAGAAGTAGGAGGGAAATTTTGAGGTATAACATCTGGGATCTAAAATCTAAAAGATTGCGTCGATGCATCCCCCTGGTTTCATCGATGCATCCAATATTGAAGGTCCAACGTGTAGGCTCTGGATAATACGCGCCGACCTCTCTCCTGGAGCAGTCGACGCATCTACCTGCTGTAGCCTTTAATTAATTTTTTTTGCCTTATTTTCATTCATTAATACTAACACATATAAATAGATTCCATATGTCATTTGAGCTTTTTCAACAAGAATAGAGTGAAAGATACACATAGAGAGCAGTTCATCTTCAACATTCCTTCTTCAAATTCAACTTCTCCAAAAATCAAAGTGGTTGAATTCAAGATCCGAGAATTATTGATAACGTCCGAATTGAATAATTGCTTCAGATTTGGGTTGTGTTTTATGGGCTCTATCTTGAATAAAACCTTTAGGATTTTGTCCTCCTAGATCCGGATCGGTGTGGGGTTTTTTGATATTAATCTTTTTTATAAAATTAAAACTATAATATTGAAATACAAGTCAGACTGGTCCGTCAGACTGATCCATGAGACTACTGCATGGGCCTTTGTAAAATAGACCAAACTCAAATTTTAAAATTTATTAACAATCGAATCAGACTGGACTAATCCATTTAAACACGTTGTTCCATCAGATCGAAACAAATTGGGCTGGACCGATCCATTCGACTGCTCAACAAATAACTTCACGTTATTAAAGAGTAAGAAGTATTAAACAAGTTGAATAAAATAATACATAGTATATTTAAATATTTCATATGGAGTACTATATAACTACAATAAAGGGTAACACGTGTCAGAAAATATTGATAGTTGATCCTTGAAGGATCCCACATCCTAGAGATCCTAAACATACAATTATTTGAGGGGCTGCCAATGAGAAAAGAAGGGTAAGGGAGACTTAAGCAGTGAGTAAATGCAAATGCAACAACCGTACTATGGTCCCACTTCATCAACTTGCTCACTCACATTTTTCTCTCAATCTCAACCGTTGCCTTTTTTCCACTCTCTTATTGTTATGACACATCAAATCATAATAATTATATTATATTAAAATATGCCTTAAAATAATGATAATAATTAAAAAGTCCAAAACTGTTTAAAAATATTTTTTTTTACAAAATCTCATTTTTCATTAAAAAACCAAATTATAAAATATTTTGAGCATCTCATACGTATTAAAAAAATAATTATTAAATTTGTTTAGTAAAAATAGTAGTTGATTGAAAAATTAATTAATAATATATAATTTATAACTGATGATCGATAGTTTATAGTTAATAGTTGATAATTGAGACTGATAGCTAATATATTAATTGAAATATTAAATAAAATTAACGATTCAACTAAATTATAAATTTAAAATGATTTAAAAGATATTTAATATATAATTATTTTATTTTAAATTAAAATAAATTATAAAAAATAAATATATATTTTTGTTAAATTAATAAGAATAAAAAAGGAAAAAATAATAAACTATAAATTAAAATATTATTAAAATAGCGTATAGAAAATAAGTTATAAATTAGCAAAATAAAATATAAGCTTGTGATCAAAAGACTGTTACTAAACGGGTCTAAAATATTATATGAACTTATAAGATATAAATTATAAGACATAGAATCTATTTGGTAAGACAAATATTTGAGCTTATGTCTTATAGCTTATAGCTTATAAGCTCATATGATATTTTTGACTAGTTTGATAGCAGTCTTTTCATCACAAACTTATAACTTATTTTATTAGTTTATTTTTCAAACGCTATTTCAAATAGCGTTTTAGTTTATAGGTTATAGTTTATTATTTTTTCTTCCTTTTTTATCCTTATTATTTTAACAAAAAATCACTTTTATCCTCAATAGTTTATTTTAATTTAAAATAAAATAATTACATATTAAATATCTTTTATGTCGTTTTACATTTATAAGTTACTTGAACCACTAATGTTACCAAAGACTTCAATTAGCTTATCAGCCATCAGTCTCAACCATCAGCTATAAGCTATATAAGCTATCAGTCATCAGCCATCAACTATAAGTTATAAGTTATTAGTTAGCTTATCAGTCATGGACGGATGCATGCATAGGCATGGTGTGGCTATAGCCACACCAGAATATTTGATTTTTATATACCACCATCATTTTGATAATAAAATTATTTAAGTGCAGCATACATGTATATATCACCCCATATGAATTCTACAACTAGTTCTGTGGCAGCATAATTGAACTACATTCATAACCACCAGAATAATTATTAGATTGAATTAAAAATTTATTAAAAATTAAAATCAGCCTTAATTACTAACAAATATAAATCATATTTAATTATATAAAAAAACACAGCTTTATCAATTTTTTGTTTGATAATAATATTTTATATTAATGGTTCATGTTAAAAAAAAAATTTATGTCGCCCCACAATTTCTTATGTTATATATTTTATGTAAACAATTTAAAATAAAAATATCATTGGCAAGACCTGAGATTAAACTTCAGAATTATGTTAGAAATGTTCGATGTGATCCAAAATTTGCAAATTTAAACGGACTTTCAGATCTTTGTGCAAAACTTGTGGAAACAAAAAAATGCAACACTTTTGATATAGTTTATAAGCTTCTGAAGTTGGCTTTAGTCTTGCCGAGTATATGTGGAGCGTGTTTTTCAGCTATGAAGTTTGTGAAGAGTCAGCTATGTAACAAAATGGGTGATCAATGGTTAAATGATGGTCTTGTAACTTTTATAGAAAGAGATGTTCTTGGAACAATTAACAATGATGTTATTTTAGCTCATTTTCAAGAAATTGATACTAGACGGTTTTCATTGTAAATACACTTCATCAAACAATATTATTTTTTATTTTCAATATATTTTAGTTGATAATTTCTTTTATGTTTAGCCACACCAATATATAAAGTCTGGATCCGCCCCTGTTATCAGTCAACCGTTATTTTTATCAAACAGACTCATAAGCTCATAAAATGGTCTTACTAAACAAATTCGTTGTATGGGGAAGAGAAATTTTGTACATTCTCCGGACATATTTATAAACAACAAATTATTTTTAGGTTCATTGAATTATTCATGTATCTTATATAAAATAATAACTAGATACATCAATGATTCAATGACCATAATTTTTTTTATTGCTTATAAATATATCCATAGGATGGACGACTTTACACTATTATTCTTTACTAATTATGAGAAAAAGAAAATTTAAAAGAATTGAAAGAAGAAAGTGAAATATTATTAATATTATATTGAAATTATAAAATAATTTATAATTAACTTATAATTTAGAATAAATTTTTTCTTCAAAATTGGGAGGGAGTACTACTAATAATTAGTCTTAATCAGCATAAGATTTAAAATCAAATTTTATACTTATTGATACTCTTAAGAAGGAAAAAAAAACTCGAGGATACATTGATTGTTACTTTTTTATATACTTATTTTGTTATATTTTTTATCACGACTATTTTTGTATTAAAATTTGTATAACAGAAGAGATAAGTTTTATATTATTATTTTAATTGATATTTGTATAAATATTTCTAAGTGAAAATATGTTTTATTTTCATAGTTATTTTATATTGAATATTTGTAAGTAAATTCTCAAACCACTACTATTTTTTTATAGTAATCAACGTAGCCCCGTAGCCTCTTAGGGGAAGATGTGAAGGTTACATATAGGTTAACAAAAAGAAGATTGCTATGCTTACATAGATTCTAACAACACCGTATGCCTACACCCTTAAAAATAAAAAAAAAAGGCTATATACTTATTTGTATGGCAAAAAGTTAAAAATAATCATTACGATAAAAATCTCAGACCGTATAATTGTCAAAATTTAATGTAAAGATATTATTCCTCGAACAAAAATTCAATTTTGAAATTTATTTTGACACTACACTATATACTCACAAATACGTAAACAGGGTGTATATATATATAATTCAAAATTCGTTTAATATTATGGATAAAATTAGTTAATATAACTATAATTTGATTAATGAATTTTCAAACATAAAAAATATTAAGTAATAATATAAAATTGATTAATAGAGTGTAAAAATTGGTTAACATATTTATAATTTAGCATCAGAATATGATTAATAATATGTATTTTATTGGTTAATAAAGTAGTGAAAATGATTAATAAATTATAGATAAAATAATTGGTTAATGACGTACAATTTTGTGATTAATACAATTATAAAATTGGTTAACGACACAATCTTATATGTGTGTTATAAAATAATTTAGAAAAAATATATATATATATATATATATATATATATATATATATATATATTTTAAAATAATATATTTAAAAAAAAAATATTTATCGTATAAATACGATGAACAGTATATTAGTGTAGAAAATAGATCTCAAGATAGCATGCCTCATAGTTTAATCATTATAAAATATGCATAAAAAATCATTAGTATAAAAATCATTAAAGATTTTGTTTAATCACAACTTAACTTAATAATTATTTTATAAAATTTTATTTGTTGTAATTTAATTCTGACACATTAAAAATTATATGCGATAGTCTTTGTTTTTTAAACAATTTTGATAATCGACCAACTTTGAACATCTTTATATTTGTTTTAAATTAATAATTAAATAAAATATTAAATTAACAGAATAAAAACATGTCTTGGAAAATTATATTGGACAATTCATTTGTTTTAACAAGAATGCCAATTTTTTTTAAATAAAAATTCCAGCAGAATAAATCATCTTTAGAAAAGTAGACTATGTATGTCCGTATCAGGCATTGGATTTTCCCCAAAAGCCCTTTAAGTTGAGTGTTGTAGATGAACTTTCCTCTTTTGGTATAGTGCTGATCTTAACAAATTAAAATATTCAAATAAATATACAAAGGTCGGTGTAGCTTGACAATAGATAATCTAACTTCCAACAGTTTCTAGTCAATTAAATTTAAAGTCACTATTGTATATGGAGAATCCATTTTACTTTTCTGTTTTTTTACACAAAGAGAATCCAATTTACTTAAACCCTTAACTTGTACCAAAATAATAATAGAAGTTAATATTTTGGATAAAGTTCTCTTATTTTTTATAATTTTGAGTTTTGTTGAATATTAGTTTTTCAGGTTAAACTAATTAAAAAATTAATTCAATTTTAAATTAAATATAAAAATTATATAACTATGATTTTAAATTAAATTTAAAAATTATATATTTTAAATGATTGATTGATAAATTATTATCAAACAAAACTTTGATAAGATTGCTTGACTTTTTTGTGAGATGATGGTTAGTTGAATGAATTACATTCAAGATTTCAGTGAAAGTGTAAATCAGGTTGGAAATCCACAAAAATTTATAAAAAATTTCTATTAATCTTAATAAACAAGATTGTTATTAATACATAATAACAATAAAAAATAATAATTAGAATTTGATAAAATTAGAGAAGTTGATGATAATTTTTTGAAGAGTTTTTCTTTGTTCATAAACTGTGAAAAATTTATTCACTTAAAACTGTAAAATTCTGTGAATATTTGTTGTTTTCAATATAGAGATTACTCCCTATTTATAATGAGTTTGCTTGTCCTCTAAGGCAAAACCTACACATACAAAAAATCTAAAATAACTATTTAGACATTGAAAGTGGAGAAAAACACAAGAAAGAGGAATTTGAATTGAGTTTTTAAAAACTTTTCCTTTTAGAAATACTATTCGCTCAAATTGATGAAAGATATGGAATGCTTATGAAGATAAAAGTGACACATTTAGTTTATATAAGTTCACCTTAGAAAAGGTTACTCTTGTTCATCCGCCAATGTGATTTTACCTTAGAAAATGATTTAATCCACTAATCATGAAAGATATCATTTGCACGGGCTACCTGCCGGTGACTAACAATCAAAACAATGTAAACCTGTTAGTGATCTCTTAAGAATTTTGACCTACTGTTAGCTGAAGTTTTCAGCGCTATATGATTTTAAGGAAAGAAGAAAATGTCTTTGGAGCCATTTAATGTTTTCGACGAGAAAACGTGTTGACTATGAATTTCAGTTGAAGCCACTCTTGGGCAAAAGGGAAGATGTTGGATAAAACTTAGAAATATTTTCTAAGTTTTCATATAAGTTCGACAAAGCAAATATGGCCTTCGACAGGGGTTTTTTGAGTTTGAATAAGGAATAATTGATTTTTTTCCTTATCAAGTTTAAGCGATGGAGTTCCGAGATAGATTGAAAACAAGTCGAGCGCAACATGTCTTGTTATGGGCAAAAGGTTGTTTGAAACAGTTATTTCAATTTAGTATATATATAGAAGTCTTAGTGTTAGGATTCGAGGTGTTTCTTCATTTCTACAAACTCTTATATTAAACCCAAAGTATCAGTGTGTAGAGAAAAGAGTGCTCTGAGAAATGTACGTGTAACACCACTTTCATTTCAATTGTCAAGTTATCATTTCAACAATTTACTTTTAATTGCCTTTTATTATCTTTTCTTTACAAGTTTTCTTTAAAGAATACTTTAGAAAATAGTTTAGATTGAAATTAACTTAAAACAATGAATATTGTCGAAGTGTTCTCCTTTTCAAAAAAAACAAAGTTTAATTAAAAACACATGTCATAGGATCAATCTAGTCGATCCTGTGAGCAACCAAGAACGTTTTCCATTATTTTGGAAAAACTAGCACTTGTATACCAAAATTCAGGGTAAACACCTACCCGGTCCCCTTAGAGATTTAACGATCATTTACTCCTTAAGATTTCTGACGTACCTGATCCCTTAAAGGAGATTTCTCTCACAATGATAATCTCTCAAAGTCTTCTTGAGTCTACAGACTAGCACCTTAGTCACTCAAACTTATAGTTGAATAATGATTTTGTGTTTACAAGATTGCTTCCTACAAGCGAATTACACAAATGTTACGTACATAAGATATTAACACAAGAGTGTTAAGCAAGTTATGAGCATAAATCCTTGCTTTTACATAATTCTACAAAGATGTATTTGATCAGAACTAGCCAATCGGTTGACACCTATACCTAATCGATTGGGTTAGTGAGAAAATTATCCTTAAACATTTAGGACAATGCATTAATGAATGAAAATGAATATATATCTTTTATGTCATTTTCAAACCCTATAAACTATTACTTTATGACTACTAATCGATTGATGCATGATTCCAATTGACAAACTTAGTAAATTTGGCCCCAAAAAATTTCTTTTTTTGTGACACCCGCTAACCTATAAATAGATCCCTTTCTTTTAAATTTTCACATCCAGAATCGTGAGTCTACATATCTCACTCACTCTATCTCTAAAATATTTTATTTACTTTCTCTCACTTGAATTTAGCCACAGTGCTTCAACAAATTCTTTCGTGTTTAGTGAGGCATTGCTTGTATTATGGACACTACTATAAAACACGTAAACAACAACGCCATGATCACCACGGTTCTTTCCTACATCGTGGTGACATTTCTAAACTAAGGCGCTCCCATATTATTCTTGTTTTTTGATTTAAAATTAATTGAATGTAACAACAGTTGATGAGCCAATCGTGGTGAAATTGTCAAGCTTTCATGGGTTCGAACCTCAGCTCCAACATATATATCATTCCATTAATATTAAGGCGCGCCTTTTCTTTTTTATTTATTTTTAAATAAAAAACTTAAATGATTATGACTACGTTTGTATCGTTCCACCGTAGTCATATAATTTGTTTTTCATTTAAAATTTTTAAATATAAATTAAGCTTTGGCGCTTCTTTATGAAATTTCACAATGAAAGTAATATATCACAACGATTTTTGGTTTTGGCTGTGGTGGTATCTTTATAGTATTATACACTCCCTAGTTAGTTTGTCTCTTCAGTATCATTTTTTCCATTGAGAATAAAGAAACTAGACGCAAACAATACACGATTTCAATCGTAAACCCTATTGTTCAATACTGTGAAACAATATACGATTTCAACCAAAAATCCATCGTTCACCCTAGCTTTTCACTTCAATATCCATTCTTCACTGTATATTTGTCATTTTCGTCATCATCGTCAAGGTTGACAAGACCATCAAGACCGTCAAGGTTGACAAGACCATCATGATCGTCAAGGTTGAAAGATTAGTACACTAACCAATGTGTCACCGTCGAGAAGGCAACAAAAACCCCGTCATTGCTGTAAGGAAGGAAGACAACACTGATACTACATGTCTAAAATCATCTGATAGGAATATCAATGAAGTCGCCATCGAATGTTTTTTATCTCGCAAGAGGAGAAAGGTAAACATCGAGTAAACCTGAAAGGGAGAAATCATGGTCATGCGACCGAGAGATTGGGTAAGGGAGTCTATTACACAAGGGGAATATATTAGGACCCCACACGCCCGTAGTACTCTACAATATCCACTTCTACTTTCTATCTAAAGGGTGTGTTATATCTATTTATCGCTTAATCTCCACTATGTATGTGAAAGAAAGAAAATAAAGAAAAACACAGGGAAAAGAAGGGAGTATTTACAAATATTGCTCGATCGAGCCCCGTGACAAGATGCTTATGTATTCCATCGTGCAATGGGGAAGTTAGAGTGTCGTAGTTCAGCTCACATGTTTTTGTGGGTTTCAATGTTTTTTATGGGAAGTTTGATTCCGCATCCTAAAAATTGTAACTCGTGCTTGGCGTTGCATCTATAAGAAGTATTATGCTTGACCACTCGCACACTTAGCAATTTGATTAGACTCGAAAGGGAACCCTCTTTTTGAAAAGGTTTTCAAAGAAAAAAATGGTCCGAAGTCAAAAAGGTTTGGAGTGAGGTTGATTGCTTTTACCTTGAAAAAGGAATTTGAACCGTTATTAAGTGTTTTGATTTTCAAAAGAAAAGAAAACAAGATTTAGTTTTATTACATGCAAGGATGCAAAAGAAGGAAGAAAACAAATAAGGGAAACTAACTAGTTTTGCTCCTAATGTTATCATGCAAAGTTGACCATATGGTTGAGGATAAAGGAAATCTTCACCTATGTTGACATGCAAAGGATGTAGATCCTAATGTATAGGCTCGAGATGTATCCTAACCAAGTGGTCCTAAGGGGATCTATCCTAATATCCACCTTGGTTGAAGAACCAACGGATGCAAGGGGATAGAGCAATCAAGTACTTTGGAAGAAGCACGCACACAATGCAATGCACAAACAAATGATACATACATGCTCGGGGAAGAAGAAAGAAGTTTCATAGCCTCAACGGTAACGAGCATACCAGATTTAAACAGGAGCCAACTTTCGGAGGAAAACCATAGCCACAAATGGAATTAAACGTGTCAAACAGGAGTTTCATATAGGAGAAAGGTATCACAACACAATATGAATTATCAAGTGTGAGGAGCATATGAGTGCGGGTGTCAAAGCAATGAATTCAAACCCCATGACAAAGCATGGAGAGTCAAAATAGGGAACTCTTACCACTTTTATTATTGACTCTATAAAAGGAAGCTTCACGATTCGCGTGAGCTGAGCTGGCATGGACTGAATTGTGCAGGGGTTGATTGTGAACCCTTTCCACGTGCCCATTATATCATCATATATCAATATCATCAGTATCAAAGCGGGACTTTTCTTGGTGGTACCATATCAAGTTTCCTAACCACTCGTGACCTATGCAAGCAAAAACGATAAACACTTACTAAAATGTACCTTCCTTTGCGGAAGAGGATTTTAACCAACACGTAGTTAGCACACATAATCGCCCTAAACGAGTCTTTAAATAAACCAGAGAGGTTCCTGAGCATGCTCCAACTACGGAAGCCCCTTCATGCATCTCTATTCCTACTTCTCATGGCAAAAGAAAACGGTAAAACCCTACTTCTCATGTTTTCTAGAAAAGCGGTAAAAAATGCAGTAAAAAAGTATAGAAAATACCAAACGGATAACAATCCATAGCAAAAATCAAGCAAAGAAATACTCCGGAAAACTTCAAGTACTACTGACACGCAATAAAGAAATCCGGTGAAAAATGCGTGGAGGCATCAAAAGCATAATCGGAATATGCGTCAACACATCCGAGGCAAATAAACCTGCAAGAGATTGTAACCCAAACAATACAGACAAAGGATGTGCATCTCAAATGCACGGTAAAGAACGTGTGTCAATACACATTCGACGTCGATCCAATGAACCTGCAAGAGATTATAATCCAGACAAAGTAGACAAAGAGTGCACACACATGTGTGCGAGAACGAGATATGGATACTACACATCCGAATATCGAGTATAACCTGCAAGAAATGGTGAAAACCAAGCAAGTAGACAATAAAATGCACACACATGTGTGCAAGATCGAGATATAGATTCTACACATCCACATCGATCTGATAACCTGCAAGAAAGGTGAAGACCAAACAAGCAGACAATAAAATTCACACACATGTGTGCAAGATCAAGATATGGATTCTACACATCCACATCGATTCGATAACCTGCAAGAAAGGTGAAAACCAAACAAGCAGACAATATAATACGCACACATGTCGGCAAGATCAAGATATAGATCCTACACATCCAAATCTCAAGAATAATGCTCAATGTACCTCGCACATGAAATAAAGTGTCAGAAATAACAAAGCAAGTGCTTTAACGAAAGCACCAAACGCTAAATCGATTATTCACATGATAATATACTAGTATAAGCATATAAGAAGTTAAATAAAACCCCAAAAATCGGCTTGGAAAAGCGCTTATTCGAAATCGAAGCGAAAAAGTCAACTTCTCGGAATCGACTAAAAATCGCATGGTGTCTTGCAAACGTGTCAACGGATTCAAAAACGTGACCGGTTTTAATTAATTCCGATAGGAAGCGACTTTTTCGAACCTTAAAGGAACGGGGCAGCGACAATGTTTTAGGAACGTTGAACTTAAAATTCGGTTTCGAAACATTATGCGATATGTGAATCAAACAATCAAGAATCAAATATTCAACATGTTATAGTGCTTCAATTAAATCAATCAAGAATGCATCAAACAACACATGAAAATGTGCGTGAAACTAGGCCTCGACACACCTTAATGTTCATTAAATCAAGCCTAAACACATGAATTTGACTCAATTATTCAATCTAAATGCATTCTAATGCATGAACATGTAATTTATGATTTAAACAATCAATACAAATGCATTATGTACAAAGAAATTGCATCAAGTAAACAAATACACAAAAAGTCTACATCTCGACAGAATAACGTTCTTAAATCAAGCCTTAATCAACACAATTTTATGCAAATGAAGGAGGGATCGAGTAAGACCAAATGGAGAGTACACCTCTGAGGCAACAAGAGTAACTACTGATAAAATTGTAAGTATGATTTATTTTGCTTATGTTATTTTTTATTTAAATGTGTTGGTAACAATAACGCAAGTTGCTCATGTTGTGTAGGATAACTTGGTTGAGGTGACCAGTGAAGGCGATTTTTTCCAGAAGCACGACATGACATCTAGTAGAAGCTGTCGAAACAAATGAGTATGGTGGGCGTGTCCGTGGTGTGGTAGAAGGTGTCGGCTTGAGGTTATTCTTTGGGTATCAAAGTAAAAGTACCAAGAGCTCGAAATTAAATTCACATAAGCAAAAGATTAAGAATGTTAAGAAGAAGTTAGAAAAGTAAAAGAGGCTGTTTGAAGAGGAGAGGAAAAAAAGTGAGAAAGATGTGAAAAGGTTTCAAGAGTTGTATTTGGTATGTGTTTTACTTGAGATTTTAGTGTTTTATCGAAAATGTATGATATATATTGTGCTTATGCTTGTTCTAACTGAATATTATGATGTAGAGGTTAAGTGAAAACCTCAAACAATGGACAAATGAAAATCAACGTTATATTGATGGTAATGATAATCATGATCATGATCAAACTCCAAGTAGAAGTTTTGTACGTCGTGCTTCTACAAAAGGGAATGATTATTCATCTCCTTCCCCCTCTAGCTAACTGTCATACCCCAATTTTTGACCTAAGATACCACCTTACATATGCATCACTGCATCACTAACAGTTTCAGAATAGAATAGATCGTGTGTGGCTTCTAGAAGTCAGAGTTAGGGTTTCATCAAAATTTCATCTATTCAAGATATGATCAATTAGGGTTTGAGTTTCCACTCACCTCAAATGATCTATCTTAATCAATCATCAACATTTTATCTTCAGATTCCCAACTTTTTCTCATGATCTACCTTGAATCGACCAATTAGGGTTTTGATCGAAGATAGTGAATCATTGACTTTCTGCTCAATGGATGACCTATTTGCTTGAAGATTGATCTTAACATCTTCAATGCAACATCTTGACCTAATTTCTTGATTCAAAACATTTCAAAATCCATGTTTCTTCATCAGACAAATTCTGAACCATCTTGATTCAAAACATTTCAAAATCCATGTTTCTTCATCAGACAAATTCTGAACCATCTGATGAAAATTCATCAGCTCAAAAAAGTCAAACTATGACTTTTGGTCAACTTTTTCAAGACTAAACTTTTTCAATCATAAAAACATTCCAAATAATCCATCATGATCATAAAAAATCAAGAAATGTGAAAAAGTCAACAAAAAGTCAAGATTTGAAATTTTTCTAACACTTAGAAAAAATTTCAAGTGTTAAAAAACATGGTTTTTTCTCACTTTCTAGGCCATTTTTCACCTAGGTCCATTTGGATTTAGAAAAAACTCAAAACATGAAAGTTGTATCCTTTGTTACAAGCTTTCCAAAAATTCCAAGAACTTGCAAAAACACTTTATCTAGCTATGCTTTTGATTTTGAAACATAGAGCTCCAAAACCATGGAATTCCAAGTTCATGCTTCAAAATTATAAGTCATTTTTCATAATTCTCTCTTCTAGAAGCTTTGTCATCAGCTAGAGGTAGATTATAACTGATAAATATCAGTTTTGAATGATTGAGAAGAGGATTGATTCAAATAGAAATTTCTAACCATGGTTAGAAAAGTAACTTTTGCATTAAATGCAAAAGATTCCTTCTTACCTCTTAAGCAAGTTGTAAGCTCTCTCAATGATAGCCATGCCTTGTCATTCAAATTTCTTGGCCTATAAGTAGAGGTCATTTCTTCAAATTCAAACCACACCAAAGCTATCATAATCAAGCTTTCCTTCTTTCTTTCTTAAGTTCCAAGTTTCAAAGTTCAAAGAGGGAGAATTTTGCAATCTTCAAACCTTGCAAAAATCTGAGCAAACTTAAGTTTCTAACATGTTCTAAACATCATTTAAAAATAGTTTAAAACTTAAAACCATCAAGAAATAAGCCAAGAAACAATTTTCTATACAAAACTCCATTTGTGCAAGCTTTGAGCCAAAACTGCCAAACTAGAAAACTACTCGTGCTAACCTTGATTTCTCACTTCAAACACATCCTATACAACATATAGAGACTGTCCATACACTTAAATAAGTTCTGGAACAACTCCATCACCATCTTCAATTTTCAAATTAAGCAACTTGCAACTTGACTTGGTCAGAGAGTTCCAGCCACTTTCAGAACAAAGTAAGAGTAGGAACACACTCAAGGAGGTTCAAGGAAGCTAAATCAATCGTTACTTTGCATCTGGAAGTTGCCTAGCTCGAACTGGTATTTCATACCAAGAGGTGAGTTTTTCAAAACTTTGATACCTCCATACATGCGTTTTTGGCTTTAAAATTGAAAAGAAAAATGTAGATATCCAATCACTAAAGCTATCTGGATCCTTAATTTAAACTAAAATCAACTGAGTTCAAAGAATTAATCACTTTTTCAGTTAGGGTTTAAATTGGGATTATCAAAATTCAAGTTCATCTTTAATTATTAATGTTAACAAGATACATGGTCAGAATCGTGATGAAAATCTAGACATAATTGTATTTTGAACTTTTAAAATTGATCAAAAAACAAAGAATTTCAAAACTGGAGGCCATGGCTATCGCGCTCTGTTTCACGAAGAAGATGAAGTTGAATTTCAGAAATTTAAAAGCTGGTTTTAAAATATATATTTGTAGTTTAAGTTAAAACAATGGATGTATAGCCACCCCAGTGGTAAAGTCAGCACGCCTTAACACTTTCCTTCGCCTTAAGGTCCAGGGTTCGAATCCCCTTGGAACCTTTTTTTTATAAAAGGCTTAGCAAGTTTCTGAAGCTTGCTTCTTCAGAAGCACTTCTGAGGTTCAACCCTCCAAAAGTACTTCTAAAGCTTCTACCCCTAGAAGCTCTCTATTTACACTCTATCCAGAAGTACTTCTAGTACTTCTATCTCTAGAAGCTTCAAGCTTCAAATGCTTCTACCCTTAGAAGCAAGCTTTCCAACATGTTTCTAACTCCTCTAGAAGCAATGCGCTCCTTCTCATGCCCATAATCTGCAGCCAGAAGCCTTCTCACACCCCAGAAGTTGCTAGCCAAAGCGCTCCAGAAGCTCTTTCTCACGCTCCAGAAGCCTGCTAGTTTCTGATCCTCCAAAAGCAAGCAACTTCTGAATCCTTCAGAAGTCCAATTTCTGGACATTTTCAAACTTTCTTTTTTTTTCAAAATTCCTTCTAGGCAAGGTAATTAAATGACAAGTCTAACAAATGGCTCAATGGAAAATCTTCACTTCTAAGCCAAATGTCCAAGGTTCAAACCTCCTTAGGACCAAAAAACTCTTTTTTTCTCAAGTTTCTAACAAACTTAAAACATTTTCAAAAACTAATCAAAACTTCTCATTTTGAGATGATTTTTTGCACACTTGTCATTTAATATGCTTATTTTATGATTATGTCAAAAAAAATCCAAAAATATTTTCCTTTTGATTATATTTTTATTAAGTCAAAAAATGGGACATTTTAAGTATTTTTTAATACTTTCAAAAATGTTTTCTTTCCAACTTACAAACTCAAATCTTTTCAAAACTTCTTGTGAATATACTTCACTTTTCAAAATCATTTTCAAAACCCTTTTCAAAACATTTCAACAAACTTACACACCTTTTTTCCATGATTAATTAAATTTAAAGATAAACCAAACCAGGTTTATCCTTGAATTTCTTAATTGATCATGGGCCTCCCTCACGGTGTAAGTCTCAATCCTTTTTATGTACATATTAAATTTTCCTTGTACATATTCAATCATCTTTGTAAATATTCAAATATAAACAAAATTCGTTCGTTTGTTTTCATTCACTTGTTTATACACCAAATCCATTGGTATTAAGAGAAGAATTATTCCCGGTGAATCTCCTCTTAAACCAATGGGCCTCCCTCACGGTGTAAGTCCCAACCCTCCTATGTACATATTCATTTCCTTGTACATAAACACCCCTTCGTGTACATATTCATTTCCTTGTACACATTCAAAAACCTCGTATATATTCAAGTTACACTTGCCTTAAACGCTCGTTTTATAC